>JAXIVJ010007600.1:0-59916 GCA_036785665.1 Chirona hameri
GTACGTGCAGACGGTGCGGCGGCCCACGCGGCCACGTAACTGCGCCGCAGGGCTGGCTGCGCCGGCACAGTGCCGGCTGTGGGCTGCCGGTAGCGGCTTCAGCGCGTCAGCTCCACCCTGCCGCCTGGTCCAGCGACGGCTGAGTCGGCGGCCGCTGCGCATCGCTACCCGCGCACGCACGCGGGCCACGGCGCCGTCTCCGATACCAGCGGGTGCGGTGTAAGTGGCCGCAGGAAACGGCGATTTTCGCCAGTACAGACGCCCCGCTCGGCATCTTAACCGAGTACGATCGGGCGGGGCGCCCGATGGCCACCACGACGCCGGTGCGACGGTCCCCATCGTCTCGTGACCAGGTCCTGGACATCCACTCTGCAACCGATGCCGAGAGACGATACAGGGGGACGGGTATCCCTGTCGTGGCACTGCCGGGCGCCTTGATGCAAGCTCGTCCGCTCGCGCGTCACAGTCGTCCGCCATCCGCTGCCACTGCGGTGCGAAAGCGCGATGATGAACCGGCAGTGGCGTCCGGACGGGATGGCCAACAGCACCTGAGCCGGTGACCTTCCGTCGGCTCTCGGGGTGTTCCGGATCTCCAATAGGCCTCGATCCAGCTGCTCCCTCATCGAACGTTCCTCCCTGTGACGCGGCGATCACCAGCTTTTTGACGGACTTAACGGCCGCCTCGGCGTGTCCGTTTCGACTGTGGGTGTGACCCGGCGATGAACATCTGATGGCGCCACTTCCCATTTCTCCAGGAAACGGCGCATTGTTGACGAGGCAAACTGCGGTCCTCCAATCGCTCCGCAGAACGGCAGGACCCCCATCAGAGAGAAGAGGTGGCGAAGCTCGCGAGTCAGCTGGGTCAGCCGACGCTGTTCGATGGCACAAGGAGATGTACGGCCCATCTGGACAGCCTGTCGGCGCATACCAGGGAACGTGCGACCAGCGACGGTGAAAATAGTCCGCGGAGACAGACTCTAATACACGTGAAGGCGCCGGATCTTCCTGCCACGTCGGCTCTCGTGGCTGACTGGGCCGCATCGTGCGGCACACGTCGCAGGCTGACACGATGTTTGCGACGTCGCGATCTATGCCGGGCCAGTAGACACAGAGGCGCGCGCGTCTGCGAGGTCCTCTCGACTCACTGATGTGACGCATGCAGCTGGCGTAGCACATCCCGCCTCATGTCTGACGGAATGACGAGCCTCGACCCGTACACCAACAGACCGTCGTCCACCGCCAGAATGCTGCGCACGCCCCAGTATGGACGCACCTCAGGCGGCATCTCATGGCAGTGCTCCGGGAAGCCGTGCAGGACGGTGTCACGCAGCTTCAAATACTCGGGATCGCGTACAGCAGTGGCCCTGACTTTCTCCAGCGCCGAGTCCATCAACGGCGCCAGCCGCGTCCCATCCTCTGTGGTGCTCTCGGCCTGCAGAACAGCGATCACCGCAGAGAGTAGCGGGTCCGAGTCCGGCTCAGCCACCTCGTCCCCCGCCACCGGATCGCTGACAGGCGCCCGAGAGAGCGCATCTGCGATCTTGTGATCGGCGCCTCGCTGCCAGCTCGCGATGAAGCGATAGGCAGTCAGCCGGAGGCGCATCCGCTGTAGCCGCGGATTTTCAATGTCCGCGAGCCGCTTGCAGTTCAGGATCGATACGAGCGGTCGATGGTCAATAATGACGTCGAACTGCGGCAGGTCGGCGAGATACATGTTACACTTTTTGCAGGCCCACAAACAGGCGGTGAGCTCGACCTCGATGACGGCGTACCACGTCTCCACGTTAGTCAGGCAACGTGAGCCGCAGTGCACCATGCGCCACACGTCTCCGTGGCGCTGCAGCAACGCGAAGCCCATTCCGCGGGTGCTAGAGGCGTCAGTTTGCAGCGCGGTGGGGAGACGCGGGTCGAAGAATGCCATCACTGGCGGCGCGGACAGCACATGTTTCACGTCACGGAAGGCGGCCTCGTGATCAGGTGTCCAACACCAGATTCTGCCCTTCTTCAGCAGGTCCCGCAGCGGACTGGCAGCGTCCGCCAGCTCTGATGAGAAGGGTCCCAGCTGGTTTGCGAGTCCCAAGAAAGACCGCAGGTCTGTGATGTTATGAGGCCTCGGGAACTCAGCGATGGCGCGGAGTTTTTCGCCGTCTGACGTGTATCCCGTGGGGGTCACCCGGTACCCACAAAGGTTCACCTCCTGCCGAGCGAACTGAAACTTGGCAGGGTTCAGCGTGATGCCGGTTTCGTCGCAGCGGCGAATGAAGTCGATGACGTGAGCCAAGTGCTGGCGACACGTGACGTCATACGTCAGTATGTCATCAACGATCTTCGATGTGTCCGGGATGCCGCTCAACGCCCGATCGCCGCGACGGAGGTACTCGTCCCCGGAGACGGTGAGGCCCATGGGGGCCCGGAGGAACTTCATCCTTCCCCACGGATTCATGAAGCAGGTGAGGTCTTGGCAGCGCTCCGCTATCTCCACCTGAAAATAACCCATCTTGGCGTCGGGGGTCGAGAACCAGCGCTGTCCAGTGGGTATGTCAGCCACGACGTTTTGTGCGGTCCTGGTCGGGTACGCCGGCCTCTCGACGTACGCGTTGAGGGGTGTGAAGTCGACACAGCCTCTGACTCCGCCCGGCTGTTTTGGTACCAGCACCATGACATGACGCCATTCAGTCGCGTAATCGACCGGCGTGATGACGCCTCGTGCTTGGAGATCATCCAGCTGAGCTTTTACCTCCTCACGCCAGGCGTACGGGACTGCTCGAGCTGCGGTGATGGCGACCGGCCGGTAGCCTGGCTTCAGGTCGAACTGCTTGGGTGCACCGACCATCGCTCGCAGCTTGTCGTCGCCGTCAAACACGCGCCGAAAGCTCGCGATGATGGCAGATCGGTGCTTCTCCACGGTCGTCGCTGAAGGGTCACCGTCGCCCTCCCATGACGGCAGGCCGCCCCCGGCCGCGGACGCCGGCGGACGCTGCCCAGTCAGGCAGCGCCATCATCGCTGCGGTGGCGCCAATGTCGCTGAAGTCAGTAGGTGGCTGGCCACTAGGTGGCGCTAGCGTTCCCACGCTAGGCAGCGGGAAAGTCGGCCGAGCCGTCTGGTCGGGCAGCCGGCCAGTAGGTGGCGACCCAGTCGGCCGGCTGATGCTGCTAGGTGGCGGACCCGTCGGCTGGTCGCGGGCCGCCATGGCAGGCGGCGTTGCAGCGACAGGACGAGTCATCTGACGCCCGACGTCCTCACGGCGGCGGAGGCGAGGCGGGGGTATAGGCGGCGGTGACGTTCCGACTGCACTTGCGCTGGGAAGTCCGACTGTTGCAGACCCAGAGTCACCGAGTCGAACCAGCTCAGGAACGTGCCGTCCACTTTATCGATGACAAACACGGTGACACGCGCTCGTCGAGAGCCGAGGGTCACGTCGGCACTGAATGAACCCCTGCACGCCAGAGGATGGTGTCCGACGGCCGAGAATCCCTCCGTAGACTCGGTGTGTAGGTCCGCGTCGGTCAAGCCCAGAGAACGGGCCACGGCCGTCCCCATGACGGTCGCCTCGGAACCAGAGTCGGGCGTGCACCGAATCCTGTCCCAACCTGCAGCATTTCCACCAAGACTTTCGGAGCCGGTCGAGTAGACCGCCCGACGTACACATCGGCGACGACACTCCAGACGCGGTGGGATGGCGGGGACCGGGGCGGGGACGGCGACGGTGACGGCGACGGTGAGCGGCGGCGGGTGGGCGTCCGTCGTCCCCGCGATCGGCCACGGAACCGCCCGCCGGCCGCCTCAGTTGATCTCTGAGTGCCCGCGGCCCTGCGGCACATCGCCGCGAAATGACCGCGTTGTCCACAGCCCCGGCAGATGGCGCCAGCGGCGCGACACCAGAATGGGTCGCCGTGGTCCGCCCAGCCGCATCGCTGACACCGCCCCTGGTCCGGCCGGCTGGCCGACCGCGGGCTGCGAGCACATGGCGCGCTGCCAACGGCCTCCGCGGCCCGCACACGGCGGACATCCGAGCCTGGTACGCCGCGTATGGCCGCACACGCAGTGCTTGCGTTCTCACAGGCACGGCAGATGTCAATCGCACGCTGCAGAGTCAGGTCCTTAGTCTCTAGCAAACGGCGCACCGCCACGTCATCACCGGCGCCACACACAATGCGGTCCCGAATCTGGTCGTCCACACAGTGAGGACAAAAGTTACAGAACGCGGCTATCTCCCGCACGGCACACAGGAAATCGTCAAAACGCTCGCCGGACTCCTGGCACCGAGCGTAAAAATCGCGCCGATCCACCACAATATTGCGCTGTGCCCGCAGGTGGGCCTCCATGGCGTCCAAAACGTCGGCTAGTGGACTATCATCGGCCACGCCGAGTCCATAGCGCAGTGTCCTCTGCCACTCGTCGTCCAGAAGGCCCAGGACTGCCGCTCGCTGGTCCTTGAGTGACATCGCCGACACACCGTTCAGCATGAAGGAGGCGGAGAGCTTTTCACGACAGGCTGTAAACTCGCGGATACTTGCTGAGGCGTGGAGATGTGGAGCGGGCGTCGTCGCCAGGGGGCAGTCGGGGTTGCGTAGCGCCTCCGGTCCCGTCCACGGTGAGCGCAGACGAAGCGGCGGCTCCCGCCGGGGAGGCGACCATCAGCCGCTCCATCATCGCCGCTAGCCGCTCCTCCCGCACTGCCGAGATCTCCGCCTGCCGGACCAGCAGGGCGGAGAGGCGCGCAATGTCCGTAAGTTCCTCGACCGACCGCGCCATGGTTAGTTATCACTGTATTCAATGACACGAGGCCACATCACATCCACGCGCGAGCGTCCCCTAAACTCCACTCATCTTGGGCGGCGCTGCTGCGCCACCTCGCGTCCCGGCCGCCCACACGGGCGGATCCAGGACGGTCGGGAGGGAGGGTAGATACACATATCCCAACAACATCCATATAATACCTAGACAGCTGTTATGTCGTGCGTCTGAAGCTCCGGCACAACATGACGCCAACGATGAGATTAAAGCCAAGAAGCATTCCTAATAATTCTTAATTTGTTCTTGCTACATTTAAGTGTTATTATTTCAAGTACTGGTGCTAACAGTGAGTAATAAATCCCAGTAATGGAAGGGATATCGGGACCTGCGGCGTTTCTGGCGCACCCCGGACGTCCCCCGGTGGCTTTCAAGCAGTGGAGGTTTGAGTTTGATACCTACCTACTGGCTATTGGAGGCAGTGATTTCAGTGTGGACCGTCAGAAGGCAGTGCTGCTTCACTGTCTGGGGAAGGAAGGTCAGAGGATCTACCAAACGATCCCAGAAACAGAGAAACTAGACGGTGAGTCGGAACTAGACTATACACTGAGGAAGCTGGAGGGGCACTTCGAGCCACAGATCAACCCCATAGCAGAACGATTCAAGTTCCGCCAGCGGCGCCAGAGAGAAGGTGAGAGCACAGCAGATTTTGTTGCTGACCTCAGAGGCCTGACCGCTAACTGTGCCTTTCGCAACATGGCCGACGAAATGATCAGAGACCAGGTGGTGGAAGCTACAATCCATGACAGATTGAGGGGCTCGTCCGACTCCAAGACAGGGTCAACAGCAGAGAGTGAGAGGACTGGGTGGACCACCTAGTGGACAACCTGTAGCTCACCGGTCCCAGCTACGCTGCAATGCGGAGCGGAGGACCGAACCGCCGCTTCCAGCCGAACGGAGCCCTGACGCGCACCACGTTCCCTGGCTTCCACTTCGGCAGCTCTCCCGTGCACTCGTTGCACCTAGCGAGATACCGGTCATGGTACACCTGAAAGTGCGACCTGGCCTCTTCCCGGTCCTCTGAGTGGAGCTCATCGCCAGCCCGGGCGCGCCCAGCTTGGTGCGCATGTCACGCCCACGCATCACCTTGAATGGCGACATTCCAGTCGCCGGATGGATCGTAGCTCGATAGGTTTGCAAGAATGATCTGACGTATGGAGCTCGTGGCTGCCCTGCGATGCGAGCAGACTCGACCGCGTCCTTGATCGTCCGGTTGAACCTTTCAACCAGCCCGCAGGTCTGTGGAGAGTAGAGTGAGCTGTGGATCAGCTTGATGCCCTGAGCTACACAGAAGTTCTGGAACTGACGAGAGGTGAACACCGACCCGTTGTCACACAGCAGTTCCTGAGGGATGCCTTCCCTGCCGAACACCGCCTGCAAAAACTCGATCACCGAGGATGACGTCACTTCAGACATGAACGCCACCTCGGGCCACCTACTGAAGGCATCCACCAGCACAAGCCCGAAGCGCTCAGCTGCTGGTCCCTTCAGTGGTCCGATAGCGTCGATGACCACTTTAGTCCACGGGGCCGACGGCATCGCTACCCGCTGGACCGGCGGCCTGCACGGCTTGGCAGACTTACTGTGAGCGCTGCACACAGCACAGTTCCGCAGCAGAGTCTCGACTGACCCGTCCATCCTGGGCCACCAGTAATGCTCTCTGAGCCGCTGCTTCGTCCGTACGACACCAGGGTGCGTCTCGTGCGCCAGCTCCAAGAGCTGGGCGCTCAGGTCCGTCGGGGCGATACACCTATCACCCCTGAAAAGCAGTTCGTCATGACTTGAAAGCTCAGCACGTACCTGGTAGAACGGCCGCATGGCGGGGTCCGCTTTCGCTTCCCCACTCCACCGTGCTGCCTGTAAGCATGTACGAACACGCGCCAGCACAGCGTCGGAAGCCGACGCCTGGCGCAGCTCACTCTCGGGCACTGCGCTCGTCTGGTCTGATGAGATGACAGCGACCTCTACTGCATCATCATCCTCCCAGTGGTCATCTGTCACCGGCATGCGTGACAGACCATCAGCCACCGGGTTCTGCTCAGTGCGGATATGTACGATCTCGAAGGAGTAGTCAAGCAGACGCATTTCCCAACGAGCGATCCTCCTTCCGACCCGGTTGGAACCCTTCAGGCCGAACACACTGGTTAGAGCCTGGTTGTCAGTTCTGAGCACACAGTGTCTGCCCCAGAGGAATGGGCGCCACTTTTCCACTGCATATACACATCCCAGGGCCTCTTTCTCAACCACAGAGTAGTTCAACTCAGCCTGAGTGAACTTTTTGGAGGTGTAGGCAACTACTACCTCCTCTCCATCAGCTCTGAACTGACTTAGGTAGGCTCCACAACCTACGTCAGCTGCATCTGTGGTTACCACAGTGCGGAGCGAAGGATCATACAGAGCAAGACTGCAGCCTTCTTAATCTCCTCTTTGAGCTGTTCTACTGCTCTGGCCTGAGGTTCCCCCCACTGCCAGACCTCAGCTGTCAGTGCTTCCCTGAGTACTGCAGTTTTTTCAGCGTAGTGAGGCACAAACCTGGCATAGAAGCCCAGCGAGCCGAGGAGAGAGCGGAGCTCCTTCTGGGATTTTGGATCTGGCATCTCCAGCAGAGGCCGCACCCTCTCTGGGTCGACCTCCAGCTTGCTAGATGGCACCTTCAGCCCCAGGAAGGTGATCATGGATTGTGACCTGCACTTCTCCTCGTTGACCTGCACCCTGTGAAGATGGAAAAGAGCCTCCACCTGCTTTAGTGCCCGATCATGCTCTGCTTTTGTAGCACCATGTGTCACAACATCATCCAGGTAGACTGTGACCCCTTTGATGCCCTTCAACATATCCTCCATGATTCGCTGGAAGCATGGACCACTGGAGGCGAGACCCATGGGCACCCGACAGTATCGGAACAGTCCCTCATGGGTTATGAAGGCAGTCAAGTCTCTGGAGTCTGGATGGAGCTCCACCTGATGATATTCCTCCTTGAGGTCTAGGATGGTGTAAATGCTGCTTCCCTGAAGGGAGTGAAGCAGCTCATCCATGTGTGGCAAGGGGTATCCATCTGTGACCACTGCCCTGTTCACCTGCCTCAGGTCCAGGCACAGCCTCACCTTGCCGTTTCTCTTTCGGCTGACCACGATGGGAGAGACCCATGGACTGGCATCCACCCGCTTCATGATGCCATCAGCCTCCATCTCTGCCAGTTTGCTGGACACCTCGTCTCGGACGGAGAAGGGCAGCCTGCGCAGAACCTGTTGAACTGGCCGAACTGTGGGGTTCAAGGTCACTTTATGAACATAACTGTCCATTGCGGGTTTTGAGTCAGTGGATTTGGGATTCAGGGTGCACACCTCCCCGTTCACCACATTCACCCCCAGCATACCCATCAGGTCCAGCCCCATGATCGGTGTACTCTTAGGCACTACATACATGGGCACACTTTGGTGCAGTTGAGGCACACACACACACACACACATCAGCAATGCCTAGAACATTGAGCTCAGTGCCCCCATACCCACACAGCTTCTTGTCCGCCACACGCAGCTTGGTGTTCGGACTCAGCACACTTTGGGGAACAATAGTCACTGGTGAACCTGTGTCCACCAGGAACAGCACATGGTTTCCACCCTCCAGCTCCACATCCTTTGTCAGACTCATGCTCTGAGGGAGCTTAGGTTTAATTGACATAATGCTGACAGCACGGACTGACCTGGGGTCCTTGCACACACTGGCCAGATGGTTCTGCTTGCCACATTTGTGACAAGTTTTACCCTTTTCTGGGCACACTGGATCTCGAGGGTAGTGGTTACCTGAAGTCTGCTCCAGGTTGTCCACTAGGTGGTCCACCCAGTCCTCTCACTCTCTGCTGTTGACCCTGTCTTGGAGTCGGACGAGCCCCTGCAGCTGGCTGAGTCCTGCTGCGCTGCTGTCCTGGGCCCTTTGGTCTTAAAGCCGGCCCTGGTCCCTGCCTCTGCCGCAGATGGTTCGCAATTACCTCTTCTTGATCTGGAGCCGTCATGCGTCTTGCCTCCTGCCTCGACCTTTCATAGGCCTCAGACACCGCCAGGACTGAGGCAAGTGTCAGCCTGGAGTCTTGAATGAATCTTTCTCTCAATCTGTGACCGGTGAGCTACAGGTTGTCTGACGGGCAAAAAGTTCATGCGCGTCGCCTGTCAGCAGCCAATGTAGGTTGGTCGAAGCCGGCCGAAGACGTTGAGGACATCTGGTATTCGGCGCAGGATCAGGATAGGGCCGTACCTGATCCTATGCAATCCATCCCGGTGCAACCAACCACTCCATGTCTTCCTCAGGGAAGGAGCATGCGGGTACGCCGAGTGCCGGACCGTTATAGTCCGTAGACTGTAAATATCATGTATCATGTACCTATCGAAGTGCTCTGGTATAGGTGACGCCACTGTACAATCCAATGCGGACGTTTGTGCATTTAGACGTGAACCGATATGTATAGATGGCGTTGCGTCATACTCGAATGTGCATCTGTCTGAACTGAACCAAGGGAACCAAGTGTTGCGACATAATGCGGTGAATCCTTTTCGGAAGGGGAACGTGTTGTGTCGTGCGTACTGTTGTACAAATTAGTGGTTACTTCCTAGTAGCGAATAAGTTTCTGTACGCGACGGTGCTGGAAACGGAAATACCGGGAACGCGACAGGGACGCTTTCTTCTGGCAATATACAGTGACACGAGCGGAAGTGCGTCTGAAGCTCCGGCACAACAACAGTCATCTTGCGCCGTCCGGCCGTTCCCACACTGTGTGGTGGCGCCACCACTAACTCACCAGCCCTGGGGGCAAAACATCGCGGGCGCCATAGGGACCAATGTATAAATGGCAAATCTGAACGGCTTCCTGACTGGGCTACACTTAGGAAAAGTGGTGCAAAGTAGCATCATATTATTCGCTGGGGATTCTAGATTGAGCCAAAACGAATTATAAGGTTTCACCTGGTCTTGGAATTTCTGGAGAGCAGCTGAAATGATCGGTTACCATGGCCTTATTTGGGATGTAACAACCACGTTATACCGTTCACTTTCCGTTGCGAATGCGATCTAAGCTTAGTATATGAAGTATATGAAGCTTAGATCGCATTTGCAACGGGAAGTGAACGGTATAACGTGGTTTGTACACCCCAAATAAGGCCATGGTAACCGATCATGTCAGCTGCTCTCCAGAAATTCCATGACCAGGTGGAACCATATAATTTGTTTGGGCTCAATCTAGAATCTCCAACAAATAATCTGATGCTACTTTGCACCACCTTTTTCAAGCGTAGCCCAGTCAGGAAGCCGTTCAGATTTGCCATTTATACATTGGTCCCTATGGCGCCCGCGATGCTTTGCCCCCCAGGACGGCTGACGCCACCATACAGACCACAGTGTGGGAACGGCCACGGGCCGTCCGGCGTATGCGGCGCGCGAGTTGGCTGTCTTATAACGTAAAGACATAAAGACATAAAAGAAAAGTGCAACAAAGAGCCTCTTGGGCCCATCCGAGGTTGCACCCCACCCCACCCCCCCCCCCCCCCTCCACCAGTCTCGCCCCTTCAAATCACCTTACTCTACCTGCATAAAAGAAGGCTAATCCCACGAGTATTTATGAACTAATCCCTTCTCTGTAAAGTATTTATCTAATCTAATTTTGAAGGAAGCAAGTGTCACTGCATCAGCGACATCCCCTGGTAACATATTCCAATGTCCTACAACCCTTCTACTGAAAAATGACTGTCGTAGCCTAGTCCTACTTTGTTTCATAATGAGTTTATGCTGATGACCTCTACCTCGATTTTCCCTATTGAACTCAAACATACCCTTTAAATATCCAGAATGCTGACTATTTACAAATTTGAAGACTTCAATTAGATCTCCTCTTAGCCTTCTATATCTAAGTGAAAACATACCCAATTTCTTTAATCTATCTTCATAAGGTAAACTACCAAGACAATTAACCATTTTTGTTGCCCTTTTTTGAACTCTTTCTAACAACCAGCAATCTTTCTCATATGTTGGAGACCAGGCTTGTACACAATACTCCAAATGTGGTCTAACGTATGCACAATACAGTTTTGTTATTACCCTTTCACTCTTGTAGGAAACATTTCTGTTAATGGCCCCTAGCATTCTAAGTGCCTTTTTCCTAGCTTCTACAACCTGGTCTGACGCTGATAGTCTATTGTTTACCACGACACCTAAATCTCTTTCCTTTTCAATCTGATCCATTTTCTGCCCACCCATTTCATACCTATGTTTACTGCTAACCCGTCCAGCGTGCATAATCTTACATTTACTCAAATTGAATTTCATCTGCCATGCTTCAGACCACTCAACTAGCTTGTCCAGATCTGATTGAAAAACATCCTGATCATGTTTTCCTCTAATAATCCTGACAACTTTTAGATCGTCTGCAAATTTCAAGACTTTGCTATCTATACTGTTCTCAATTGCATTCACAAATATTATAAAAAGCAATGGGCCCAGGACTGAGCCCTGTGGAACCCCACTGAGAACCTCCTTCCATTGTGATTGGCACCCATTCAATATAACCCTTTGCTGGCGTCCTGAAAGCCACGTTTCTATCCAATCCAGAATCTTGCCCCTGATCCCATGAATTTTAAGTTGCAACCCCAGTCTTGTATGAGGGACTTTGTCAAATGCTTTACTGAAATCAAGAAAAGCTACATCTAGCTGTTTACCCTGATCAAAGCTATCTGTTGCAACATCCAAAAACTCCAGAAGATTAGTAGAACAAGAACGGCCCTTCCTAAAGCCATGCTGTGTATCCTTGATGAGTTCATTTTGCTCCAAGAATTCAACAATCTTATCTTTGATGATTGATTCAAGCACCTTGCAGACTAATGAGGTCAGACTAACCGGTCTATAGTTTTCCTCTTTTCTTCTATCTCCCTTTTTATGAATAGGAACAACATTTGCTCTTTTCCAATCAAGTGGAATTTTACTATCTGCGAGTGATTTAGAAAATATTATGGCTAATGGAACCGACAACTCCCTTTCAGATTCTCTTAAAAGTCTAGCATGGATTTCATCAGGTCCTTCTGCCTTGTTAGGCCTTACTTTCTTTAGATATTCTAGAACAAGTTCACTACTTATGCCACCTAGCTCTCCTATAGTCTCCTCTGTCTCTGGCTCAGGCTGAAGTGCTGCAATACTACTCTGGTCCTCGATAGTAAAGACAGATTGAAACTGATCATTAAGCACTTCAACCATTTCACTGTCCTTGCTAACTAACACATCATCAACCTTAAATGGACCTATATTTTTGGAAACTGTACTGAACTTATAAGAACTGAAGAACTTCTTACTATCTGCATTACAATGTCTAGCTAAATCAAGTTCCTTTGCCCTTTTAGCTGCTCTGACCTTTTTCTTAACTGAATTTCTTGCATTCTGGTAGGCCTTCTGATTTATATCTAGTGAAGATCCCTTCAAAATGCCAAATGCACTTCTTTTGCAAAGACAGCGACAGATTCACATTTACATTCAGCGACAGATTCGCGGACCCCTTATAATCATCTATAACTCTACAGAAAGATAGACAAGAGCATGTATATCAACATGGTGAAATCTCTTTCACCCTACATATGCTAGTTTGGCGTCTAGACGAAAAATAGAGTTCGCCAGCGCAGGGTTGTGCTTGACTCAGAGTCGGTGAGTCAAATTTGACTCAAAACTGACTCAACTCAACTTGAGTCAGAATTGAGTCGCTTAAGAAAAATAGGGCTCAACTTGAGTCAGAGTCGAGCAACTTAAGAAAAATAGATGGGTTGAGTTGAGTCAAAGTTGAGTCGCCTGGATGCCGCTCAAGTCAATGTTGAGTGGACTCATCATCTTACGAGTCAGTCACATCTGACGAGAAAAACAAATCCTAGCAACTACATAATAAAGGCGTCCAAACAATTTTATAGAGTGTGAGAGTGTGACTTTGGGTTCTTTTTAACCCCACTTTATAATCATTAGTTGATAATACATCATTTGTTTTTATTTCACAAATAACTTAAGAGTACTTCACTACATCACTTACTCTGCTGACTGCTACTTATCTTAAGTGAAGCAATACAATATTAAATACATACATATACATGATAACTGCAGTATATATATAACCTAATAATAACCATATCAACATGATTTACACTGTATCACATGCATCCAAATAATGACCAATTTAAACCAATAATTAAAGCCAACTGATGATATTTCAGCATACTTACGCAAGTATCCAGATAATATATTTAAGCTTGAACCCTTGTCACTGACAACCGATGACAACTTGAACTAAAACATTCCATGACCCCTGCGAACACATACAAGGTAAATACCAATTTGTCTTCAATGTTTTTACGAACCATACATTTTATTTTATTTTATTATTATCATTATTGCTATTATATATTTGTAATATACCTTACATTGCAGGTAGATGCAGTAGATATGTATCATAATGCAATATTCATGTGCCTTCATCCAGTGTAAATATAAATAAAAGTATTTACATATAATTTTCCAATGACTTTTTGCAAGTCGACATGACCTACATTTGAATCAAAGTCGTGAAGTCCGTTGAACATGAGTCAAAAATGAGTCGACTCCAGAAACTTTCACATGAGTCAGAGTTGAGTCAGGTTAAAATCAAATGAGTCAAAGTTGAGTCGAAGCAAACAAAATTATCCCCCGCTTGAGTCAGAATTGAGTCAGGGGCAACAGTAAATGAGTCAAAGTTGAGTCGACTCAAAACAACAAATTCCTCCCTATTGAGACAGAGTTGAGTCAGAATCCCTTCGAAAATGAGTCAGAGTCGAATCAGTCCAAAAAAATCTTAGTCGAGCACAACCCTGCGCCAGCGACAGATTCGAGTTTTGGCGGACCCCTTCGATTTTCATGAAAATGGGTGTCCATATAGAGTTTTAAGCGTAAATGAACGTGGTTAAATCCGTTCCACCCTGCATATGACAGTTTCGCGTCTAGACGACAAATAGAGTATTTGAGTTTTGGCGGACCCCTTCGATTTCCATGAAAATCGGCGTCCGGATAGAGTTTCAGGCGTAGATTAACATGGTCAAATCCGTTGTACGCTACGTATGATAGTTCACCATCTAGACGCCAATAGAGTCCGCCAGCGACATATTCGAATTTTGGCGGACCCCTTCGAATTCCATGAAAATCGGTGTCCAGATATCCAGATAGAGCTTCAGGCGTAGATTAACATGGTTAAATCCGTTTCACCATACATATGATAGTTTGGCATCTAGACACCAATACAGTACGCCAGCGACAGATTCGAATTTTGGCGGACCCTTCGAATTCCATGCAAATCAATGTCCTGATAGAGTAGCAGTCGTAGAATAACATCGTGAAATCCGTTTCACCCTACATATGATAGTTTGGCATCTAAACGCCAATAGAGTCCGCCAGAGACAGATTCGAATTTTGAGGGACCCCTTCGAATGCCATGCAAATCAGGGTATACATAGTGTTTCAGACGTAGATTAAGATGGGCAAATTAGTTTCACCCTACATATGATAGTTTGACATCTAGATGCCGATCGAGTCCGCCAGCAACATATTCGAATTTTGAGGGACCCCTTCGAATTCCATGAAAATCGGTGTCCAGATAGACCTTCAGGCGTAGATTAACAGGGTTAAATCTGTTTCACCCTACATATGACAGTTTGGCATCTAGACGCCAATAGAGTACGCCAGCGACATATTCGAACTTTGAGGGATCCCTTCGAATGCCATGAAAATCAGTGTCTAGATAGAGTTTTTTTTTGTTTCAGATTCAGATTCATGTATTACACCGCAAATACCAATGAAGGTCCTGGTGGTGGTGGTAACATATAGACAAATGACACAATATACAACACTATTAACAGCACATACTCCATATGTCAACACAAAAACGAAGTAGGTTCATTAGGTGTGAAGTGCACATGTACCGTCTTTCACGATTAAATATTCATAGTGAGTCTAACATATTTGTTAACTATTCCATAGTATTACAATCTACAATGTTTTGGGCTAATCTATTCCATCCCGTATTGTTTTAGGAAAAAATGAGTTATGGTATGAAAGAAGTCGGGGTTGTACTAATCTGACCTTCTTTTGGTGATCTCTACGTCCTAGGTAATTTGGTCTGGCTAAAGTAAATGTTGTCAACATTTACTTTACTGGACTCAGTTTGAAACTTGAATAGTTTGTAAAGTCTGGCGTGCCTCCGCCTATCGTCCAAATGCTTCCAGTCTAGCTCAGATATCATATCTGTAACACTATCGTGCCTATCATATCTACTGGCATCTAGACGCCAAACCTAAGACAAACCTGGCTGCTCTTCTTTGGACCATTTCAATAGCATGTTTCAAATACATGCTATTGAAATGGTCCCAAATGGTCTCATTGGGATCCCAAACACAACATGCATATTCCAGGATTGGCCGAACTAGGGATATATAAACAGTTTCCTTGACCTTTTGGGGACATTTACTAAAGACTCTCTTTGCAAACCTTAGGACCTGATTGCCTTTTCCTATCATTTTTTATATATGCGCTTCCACTTCATATTGTCTGATATTAATACACCAAGGTACTTGTAATGATTTACGACTTGAATACTTGAATGAGTTGCAGGCGTAAATTAACATGGTCAAATTTGTTTCACCCTACATATGATAGTTTGGCATCTAGATGCCAATAGAGTACGCCAGCGACATATTCGAATTTTGGCGGACCCCTTCGAATTCCATGAAAATAGGTGTCCAGATAGAGCTTCAGGCGTAGATTAACATGGTTAAATCCGTTTCACCCTAGATATGATAGTTCGGCATCTAGGCGCAAATATAGATTCCGCCAGCGACAGATTCGAATTTTGGCGGACCCCTTCGAATTCCTTGAAAATCGGTGTCCGAATATAACTTCAGGCGTAGATTAACAAGGTCAAATCTGTTTCGACCTACATAGTTTTTAGTTTGGCATCTAGACGCCAAACTATCATATGCAAGATAAAACGGATTTGACCATGTTAATCTACGCCTGAAACTATATCTGGACACCGATTTTCATGGAATGCGAAGGGGTCCGCCCAAATTCCAATCTGTCGCTGGCGGACTCTATTGGCGTCTGTTATGCCTATTGGCGGCGGTCCGCCACACACGCTGGTTTAGGTCAAACTCGTGTATTGAGACACAGATAACCCCGGCGCCACCGCGCCCGTCCCGCAGCCGCAGGCGACCAATCAGCGCCCGCCTGACCGGCCGCGGCCGCACTCGGTGCCGGCCGACCTATGACGGCATCTGACGTCACCGGTCACAGGTGACGTCAAACCGCACCCTAACACCTCCACCACAGTATCAAACCACCGTATGACCAACACAGCACCCCAACATAACATAACTAAGACACAGTATCGGTATTTCTCCATACCGTAACAAAACGGTCCGGCTCTGCCGTCGGACGTGGTCGGAGAATACGCTTCTCAGGCTCAGCACGTCTCACACCCTCTAACGCGGGCAGCTCCGACGGACATCGTGCATCGTTCTGAGCGCGTCTCGCATTCCCTAGCACAGGCAGCTCTGACGGACACACGACATCCTCACACACACCCCTCTCTCGATAACCAGGGGGCGATACACCCTCTGGAACTGTCTCTGTTTCGCGCCTCTTGATGTGATCGACATGCCGACAAATGACCCTACCGTCCGATAACATAACCGTCACCTTCACACTGCACACATCTAGTGCAACGCCAGGAAGCCAGTTTCTCCCCTCTGTCCCCTGGAGCCTGTCCACTGCTGTGACCCACACCGCATCACCCTTGTGTACAGACACCGACCGGGTACCTCTGTCCGCATACTGTTTCTGCGACCGCTGTCGTTTTTCTACCTGGTCAGCCAGATCAGGCCTCAGAAGGTCCATGTGCGTACGCAATGGTCGACCGATAAACAGCTCCGCCGGCGACCGGCCAGTGGTGGAATGGGGCGTGCTCCTGTACTGGTACAGGAACTGTACCACCCTGGATCCCACAGGGCCCTGCAACGAGCGATAACTGTTTTTAAATGTCTGCACATACCGTTCGGCCAAACCATTGCTCTTCGGGGAAAGTGGAGGTGATGTGAGATGCTCAATACCGTGTGACGTGCAAAAACTCTGGAAGGCTGGGCAGGTAAATGAGCTGGCATTATCAGAGCACAGAACACGCGGCAAGCCCCATGTAGCGGAAGATGCTCTTAATCTCTCGATTGTGACTGCTGTAGTTGACACTTTGGTTGGGTACACATCCACCCATTTGGAATAGGCATCGACGATGATCAGGAACATGTGACCGTCTATCGGACCACAGTAATCGATATGAACGCGGTCGTACGGGCCTCTGGGATATTCCCACGGGTGCAGAGGAGCATTGCGAGCCTGGTTCCGAGTCGCATTGCAATGCTGGCACCTTTTCACCATCTGAGAAATGTCATCATCCATGTGAGGCCACCATACATAGGAGCGCGCGAATGCCTTCGTGCGTGACTCCCCCTGATGCCCGGCATGCAGCATGCTAAGAACTTTCTCACGGCCCTGTGTGGGTATCACAATTCGGCCGCCCCACATAAGACAGCCACCCTGACAGCTCAGTTCCCCGACTCTCTGCTGGAAGGGGCGATATTCCGGCGGCAAATCCTCCGCGACCGCTGGCCATCCCTGCTGTGTGTACTGCAGCACACGCGCCAACACCGGGTCACGACCCGTCCACCCGCGGACCTGCGCTGACGTCACTGGGGACGAGTCGAGAAACTCCAACAGATTGACGAACTCTGCTGGTGTCGGTGAGGTCACTGTACTGCACGGCAGCGGCAAACGGCTCAAACCGTCACAGTGGGTCTGCTTCGAAGCAGGCATATATTCCAGTCGGTAGGAATAACCACTGAGCATTAAAGCCCACCTTACCATTCTCGGCGAGGCCATCACCGGAATCGGTTTTCGTTCACCCAACAGACCCAGCAGAGGCTTGTGATCGGAGCGGATCACAAACTCTCGCCCCGCCAAGTAGTAATTTAATTTTTTCACTCCGTTTACTACAGCCAATGCCTCCCTGTCCGTTTGACTATATTTCCTCTCTGTTGGATTCAGAGACCGTGAGTAAAAGGCCACAGGGCGCTCTCCCTGTTGCGTGCGCTGACTCAGCACGACACCAATGCCCGTCGGGCTGGCGTCACAGGCCAATATCACGGGCCGCTGTGAGTCAAAGTGAGCCAGCACCGGTGAATTTAGCAAAAGCACTTTGGCCTTCCCAAATGCCTCGGACTCGGCATTTCCCCACACCCACGGCTCGCCGTTCCGTAACAGACGATAGAGAGGAGCCAGAACTGTCGATAAATTTCGCAGAAATTTGCTGTAGTAGTTGATAAGCCCTAACCAGGCCTGCAGCTCAGGTACGTTCCGCGGCTCCGGCGCCGCTCGTATCGCGGTGACTTTCTGCTCAGTCGTGTGAACACCATCCTCGCTCACGGTGTAACCCAGGTAAGTAACGGAACTCACCCCAAAACTACACTTTGACTGATTCACCCGAAGTCCAGCGTCAGACAGACGGCCGAGAACTTCCCGTAACCGAGACTCATGCTCCTCCCGAGACGGAGCCGCGATGATCACGTCATCGAGAAACACGGCCACACCAGGTAAGCCGCTCAGCAGCTGGTCCAGCGTGCGTTGGAAGAGAGACGGGGCACTCGAGTAGCCAAAACTTAACCGAGTTGGTCTGATCAGGCCGCGAGGAGTATTCAGCGTTAAATACTCCCGCGATTTATCATCCAAAACCAGCTGGTTATAAGCGCTCTTTAAATCAACTTTTGAGAAGATCCGACAGCCAGTTAGCTTAACGAGTAACTCTTCCACACGCGGTAGCGGATACTGATGCACTTTAGCAGCCTGGTTAATTGTTAGTCTGTAGTCGCCGCAGAGTCTCAGGGATCCATCTACCTTGTTAACAACCACTAACGGAGCCGCCCATCTACTGTCCTTGACCTCCTCCCACAAACCCAACTTGATCTGCCTATCCAGCTCCGCGTCAACACGAGAGCGATACGCCAGGGGAACGGGACGCGCTTTGAAAAAGCGGGGTGCCGCGTCAGGGTCAACATCGATGGTCACTTTCTCGCCTTTAAAGCACCCCAATCCATCCTCGAACACCACAGCATACTCTGCCAACACAGCGGCTAACGCGGGGTCCGCTATCACAGGCTTACCCGTCGGTTTCGATGGCGGAGACATGTCTGCCATGCGACAGATGGTAGTCCAGTCCAGCTTGAAGTATGCCAACCAGTCGCGTCCGAAAAGCACTGGGCCGGTACCCTCCGTCACGATCAGCGGCAGGTTGACCGAGACGGCTCCGTACTGCACGCACACTATCGCCTCACCACGTAGTGGCAGCCGCTTGCCACCATATGTGCACAATTTACGCCGAGAGGGGGCTATCGTCGGACCCCCTTTCGGGAACAGCCTGTGAAACTGTTCTTCCGAACACACAGAGACCGCGGCGCCTGCATCCACCTCCGCTCGCACTGCACGACCGTTGAGTGTAATGTCCACGTACAGGGGCGGAGGGCCCTTGTTGGACGGAGAAGACTGGTAGAAGAGCGTGTAAATCTCTTCAGCGGCGTCATCTACGGTAGGGTCATTTGGTTAAACTCCTTCCGCTGATGGTGCCGGAGCGCCGAACATGTCGTCGTCCTCCACCCGATCCACCCGGCCGCGGCCCGCGGCACGGCATGCATCGCGGACGTGTCCCATCTCGCAGCACTGGAAGCAGCGGCGATTTCTCGCCCAGCAGCTGCTCGGCGAATGACGGCGGCTGCGACAGCGGTAACAGGGAGCCAGAGCGCCTTGCTCCGCCTGTCCCCGCCGATCCCGTCTCGTGGCACCTCCCCTCCAGCTGGGCGAGTCCACTGCGGTCCGGCGCTGGCCCTGACCGCCGGACGCCGGGCCACGCCCACCGCCGGCCGGCGGGGCGGCGCGGCCGCGCTGCTCCACCCGGCCGACCACGGCCAGCGGCCGACCGGCCTGCACAGCGGCGGACTCAGCGCGGCCGATCTCCCGCGCCTGAGCCTCTGCCGCCTCGCTGGTGCAGGCCAGCGTCAGAACCGACTCCAGGGTCAGGCTCGACTGACTGAGGAGCCGGGCCTGCAGTCTGGCGTCGCGAATATCGCAAACCAGCCGATCTCGAAGCATCTCTGACAGGGTATCGGATGGAAACTGGCACTGTTTTGCCAGCCTCCGCAGCCTGGCTGCGTACTCGTTGACCGATTTGTGTTCTTCCCGACAGCACGAATGAAACCGGAACCGAGCGACGATCTCCGATGACTTCGGCTCGAAGTGACCTTGTAACACCGTCACTAGCTGCTCGTACTCCAGGTCGCTGACAGCCTGCGGCGCCACCAGATCCTCCAACAGCGCAAACGTCTTGGAGCCGACCACACTGAGGAGAGTCGCTCGTCTCCTGGCCTGGCCTGAGACACCAGTAGCCAACAGGTACTGCTCGAGCCATCTGGAATATGTTCCAAAAGACTCTTGACTGGGATCAAACTCCCTCACTAAACCACTCAGACTGGCCATGGCGCACGCCGCGCGGGTTCAGTCCTCGTCGCCACTGTTATGCCTCTTGGCGGCGGTCCGCCACACACGCTGGTTCAGGTCAAACTCGTGTATTGAGACACAGATAACCCCGGCGCCACCGCGCCCGTCCCGCAGCCGCAGGCGACCAATCAGCGCCCGCCTGACCGGCCGCGGCCGCACTCGGTGCCGGCCGACCTATGACGGCATCTGACGTCACCGGTCACAGGTGACGTCAGACCGCACCCTAACAGCGTCTAGATGCCAAATTAGCATATTTAGGGTAAACAAGTTTTGACCATGTTAATCTACGCTTGAAACTCTATCCTGACACCGATTTTCATGGAATTCGAAGGGGTCCGCCAAAATTCGAATCTGTCGCTGGTCGACTCTATTGTCTTCTAGATGCCAAACTATGATATGTTGGGTGAAACGAATTTAACCATGTTAATCTACGCCTGGAATGCTATCTGGACACCGATGTTCATGTATTTCGTTGTGGTCCGCCAAAATTCGAATCTGTCGCTGGCGGAATCTATTGACGTCTAGATGCCAAAATATCCTATGTAAGGTGAAAAAATTTGACCATGTTAATTTGTTCCTAAAATTATATCTGGACACCGATTTTCATGGAATTCGAAGGGGTCCGCCAAAATTCGAATATGTCGCTGGCGTACTCTATTGGCGTCTAAATGCCACACTATCATATGCAGGGTGAAACAGATTTTACTATGTTAATTTACGCTCGAAACTATATCTTGATACCGATTTTCATGGAATGCGAAGGGGTCCGACAAAACTCGAATCTGTCGCTGGAGGACTCTATTGGCGTTTATATACCAAACTATCATATATAGCGTGAAACGGATTGCACCATTTTAATATACGCCTACATCTCTGTCAGGACACCAATTTTCATGGAATTCGAAGGGGTCCGCCAAAATTCGAATCGGTCGCTGGCGGAATCTATTGGCGTCTAGATACCAAACTATCATATGTAGGGTGCAAGGGATTGAACCATCTTAATATACGCCTGAAGTTCTATTCGGACACTGATTTTCAAGGAATTGGAAGGGGTCCGCCAAAATTCGAATATTTCACTGGCGGACTCTATTGGCGTTTAGATGGCAAACTATCATATGTAGGGTGAAACTGATTTGACCATGATAATCTACGCCTGAAGTTCTATTCGGACACCGATTTTCAAGGAATTCGAAGTGGTCCGCCGCAATTCGAATCTGTCGCTGTCTATTTGGCGTCTAGATGCCAAACTATCATATGTATGGTGAAACAGATTTGACCATGTTAATCAACACTCGAAACTCTATCTTGACACCGATTTTGATGGAATTCAAAGGGGTCCGCCAAAATTCGAATACGTCGCTGGCGTACTCTATTGGCGTCTAGATGCCAAAGTATCATATGTAGGGTGAAACGGATTTCACTATGCTAATCTACGCCTGAAGTTCTATCTCGACACCGATTGTCATGGAATTCGAAGGGGTCCGACGAAATTTGAATCTGTCGCTGGCGGACACTATTGGCGTCTAGATGCCAAATTATCATATTTAGGGTAAACAAATTTTGACCATGTTAATGTATGCCTGAAACTCTATCTGGGCACCGATTTCATTGGAATTCGAAGGGGTCAGCTAAAATTAGAATCTGTCGCTGGCGGACTCTATTGGCGTCTAGATGCCAAACTATCATATGTAGGGTGAAACGGATTTATCGATGTTATTGTACGCCTGATACTCTATCTGGACATTGCTTTCATGGAATTCGAAGGGGTCCGCCAAAATTCGAATATGTCGCTGGCGTAATCTACTGGCGTCTAGATGCTAAACTATCATATGTAAAGTGAAACGGATTTAACCATATTAATATACGCCTGAAGTTCTATTCCGACACCGATTTTCAAGGAATTCGAAGGGGTCTGCCAAAATTCGAATCTGTCGCTGGCGGACTATTGGCGTCTAGATGCCAAACTATCATATGTAAGGTAAAACGGATTTCAACATGTTAATCAATCAACAACATGTACGTTTGAATCTATATCTGAGCACCGATTTTCATGGAATTAGAATGGGTCTGCCAAAATTCGAATCTATCGCTGGCGGACTCTATTGGCGTTTTGGTAATTTGGCATCTAGAAGTCAAATTATCATATGTAGGGTGAAAAAGTTTTGGCCATCTTAATCTACCGTTGAAACTCTATCTGGACACCGATTTTCATGGAACTCGAAGGGGCCCTTCAAAATTCGAATATGTCGCTGGCGGATTCTATTGGCATCTAGATACCAAACTATCATATGTAGGGTGAAACGGATTTGACTATGTTTATCTACGCCTGAAACTCTATCTGGACACCGATTTTCATGGAATTCGAAGGGGTCCGCCAAAATTAGAATCTGTCGCTGGCGGACTCTATTGGCGTCTAGATGCCAAACTGTCATATGTATGGTAAAACGGATTTAACCATGCTAATCTACGCCTGGAGCTCTATCTGGAAGCCGTTTTTCATGGAGTTCGAAGGGGTCCGCCAAAATTCGAATCTGTCGCTGGCGGACTCTATTGGCGTCTAGATGCCAAACTATCATATGTAGGGTGAAACGAATTTGACCATAAAAAGTATAATGAAGCGTAACCTCATGCTCATACTAATATCAAATAACAAAAGAAAATCCATTGGATTTCTTTTGTTATTTGATCCATCTGGATTTTCTTTTGTTATTTGATATTAATATGAGCATGAGGTTACACTTCATTATACTTTGTATAATAATTATGCTCAGAATAACGTTTGAAACCATTATAATTTGACCATGTTAATATACGCCTGAAACTCTATCCGGACACTGATTTTCATGGCATACGAAGGGGTCCCTCAATACTCGAATCTGTCGATGGCGGACTCTATTGGCGTTTAGATGCCAAACTATCATATGTAGGGTGAAACGGATTTCGCGATGCTATTCTACGCCTGATACTCTATCTGGACATTTATTCTCATGGAATTCGAAGGGGTCCGCCAAAATTCGAATATGTCGCTGGGGTACTCTATTGGCGTCTAGATGACAAACTATCATATGTAGGGTGAGACAGATTTAACCATGTTCATCTACGTTTGAAGCTCTATCTGGACACCGATTTTCATGGAATTCGAAGGGGTCCGCCAAAATTCGAGTATGTCGCTGGCGGAATCTATTGGGCGTATATATGGTAAACTATCATGTGTAGGGTAAAACGGATTTAACCATGTTTATCTACGCCTGAAGATGTATCTGGGCACCAATTTTCATGGAATTCGAAGGGGTCCGCCAAAATTCGAATCTGTCGCTGGCGGACTCTATTGGCGTCTAGATGACAAACTATCATATGTAGGGTTAAACGGATTTGACCATGTTAATCTACGCCTGAAACTATCTGGACGCCGATTTTCATGGAAATCGAATGGGTCCGCCAAAACTCAAATTCTCTATTTGGCGTCTAGACGCCAAATTGTCATATGTAGGGTAGAACGGATTAAACCACGTTCATCTACATTTAAAACTCTATCTGAACACCGATTTTCATGAAAATCGAAGGGGTTCGCCAAAACTGGAATCTGTCGCTGGCGAACTCTATTTTTCGTCTAGACGCCAAACTATCATATGTAGGGTGAAGCAGATTTCACCATATTAATCTACATGCGCTTGTCTATCTTTTTGTAGAGTTTTAGATGATTCTACGGGGTCCGCGAATCTGTCGCTGAATGTTAATGTGAATCTCTCACTGTCTTGACACACGTTGTCCTATATTGATGTCGGTTTCGAAAGCTTTGTTGCATATATGGCGCACTTATTTCATAATCAACTGAACAGAGATTGAGCGAATGCATGCAGGGCCGTATAAATGCGTGTGTAATTTCGACCACGTGGAGTTGAACGCAGAATTGCATACAAGGCCCTAAAGTTACTGAGTAATTGACCCTGGATAAAAGACGTTTTGGGCATTTTGAGTCAGAGTAATCATTATACGGCCTTGAGAGTAATTTTGGTTTGGTAGGTTCCTACTGGCTACTACTTATACCGCGTTGTGCTGTTTGAAGTCATTTAGGTTAGACCGGTTGTGTCAGTGTAACAGAAAGGTTACATGACCAGATTACGGCGACTCTTCACCATACCTACTAGCTCCTGGTCCAGTTTTGTAAAGGTCTCCAAGCATAGTCATGGGCGAAAATGAATTCCCAGACAGTCAAAAGCGCCACACCAAGAGATCTGCAGGTGAGGCTGGAAGAAATTACACCATTTAGTTTGGTTTTGCTGAATGGAAAGATGCATTTCTGTTGATTGTGATACCAAATAAATAGGGTAAACAACCATAGGTAATACTTAACAGCCTAACATTGTACTTGCATCATGCAAGTATTGCCAAACCAGTTAAGCATGCAAGTTGCATGCAAAACTGGAAAAAATACACGCTTTCACCAACATGTCCATCATAATTTGCGCGATTTGCGCGATTGCTCTAAAAAGTTTGTGCACATCCAGCGTAATTTGGTGATTGCACCAAACATTTTGCTGTACGTCCAGTGTAATTTCATCTAGCAATAGTTTGCCGCACACTGCACAGACCCCTGAGATTCCGGTTCCATCCTTCAAGGCCGCACAACTGGGTCCACTGGTCCACAACTGGGCTGCTCCTGCCAGGAGCCGCGCCACTGATTTCACAATTCAGTCGGGAACACTATGGTTAAATTTTATATTTTCGGAAACTTCCATTTTTGGAAAGTGTGTTCCCATTTATAGAAGTAATTTCCCAAAAAAAAATCCTAAAAGGCGGAAAGTCAGGAGCTGGCGAACAGGTGGCCTCCACCATCGCTGAGCACCTGCCAGCTTTGGACAAACAATACTGGGCGGGGTCAGCGGCGACAGCCAGTGCCAAAGCAAAGGGTTCACAACTGCTGTTCTGTGTGAGGGGGTGGAAGTTGCATTCTATTAGCAATGTAGACATTACCATAGGCGTACACAAGGGGGGGCAATTGCCCCCCTGAAGGTCTGCACATGCCCCCTTTGGTAAACAAATGAATGATTTTTGATTGGGGGTGGGGTGTTTAGACCCCCCCCAGCCTTGGAATTTGGGCCATTTTCTGGACTTTTGGGGTGCAAAGAAATTTGCTCTCTTTTCGCCTGATCTTACCGACATTGTAGTTCAAATATAATTAAATTTTCCTCACAAGGATTTCATATCTATTACAAATCAGGATTTTTTACTTTCCAAGTAAAATAATTAAAACAAAAATGCAAATCTTAACTTGCCTGACAATACAATTTTACTCTCCACCTATGGATTTTTACTCTCCCGGACCAGGTCATGAAATGAAAAATCCAACACTGCCCCCCCCCCCCCAAGGTTTTTTGGGAATATCAGAAAATCTGTGCAGCATCACCATTTCTTGCACAGCTGTTTGGGCATCAATTACCCACATCATATGCAATTCTTGACCTCAGGTAATCTCAGGTCAGATCAGGTCACCAGGCCAGATCATGTGACCCCCTTCAAAAACGTTTGCGGTCGTATCACAGCCACAGTTTTTGGCTGATCGTTTCAAACTTACAGGATTTCATAAGGTCAAAGATATCTACAATTTGTATATCTAAGATTTTGTGTATCGGTGAACTAAGGTCGGGTCAATTTCGTGATAAGTCAATGGGAGAATATTAAAATGCTTCCTATTCCGAGGATACACATCAGTCCAATTCCGTCTGGGTCATGTTATCAGACCACAGTTATCATATATGTTATCATATTCTTGCTGATCGAGGTGCAATTTGTGTTCAGTGACTCATGGTCAGCTGAGGTCATCTGTGGTCACCAACACTTCTTGTCAATAACTCTTGACAGCATGAAGATAAATAAGTGTCACTGACATCAATGTGCTTGTATCGTCGAGACACGTCTCCCAATATGCAAGATGACCTATGTGGGTCACCACTTGTGACTTGACCTTGACCTGAGGTCAAATTTGTGTATGTTGACCTAAACTGGTCAACATGAATATGATTCGAAGCGCCTTCACGAGACGAACACGATGTGGTCAATAATATTGCCTTATCTTTATTAGGTTAAAAGTTGTTTGCGAAAAGGTTTTGCCAAAAATAGCCTGTTTGACCTTTGATGACCTCTGGAGCCTAAAATATCGACCTGAGCTAAAATTTCAAGACACTAATGGCGATTGCATATTCCAAGAGCTTTTGATATCTGTTTTCTGTTTGTTCTTAGCTATCATAGTTTCTGGAGCGAAGTCCTAAAACTTGGAAAATCTGACCTTTGATGACCTCATTATTGACCTGAGCCAGAAAATGACAGAAATAGTTTCCAAAATATTGTTGACTAGCTTTCGAAAAGTGTTTCGGTTGTTGTCTATGTCCTATAGGAACCGAGTTCGAGGGGGGGGGGGGCGTCGAAACGCAACCCCCACGGCACGGCGAAGGTGGCGCCGAGCACCGGCACGGCGCGGGTTAAAAGCGTGACAATATCATGAGCATCATCTATATACATCGGGGTACTATCAGGGTACAGGTCACTGCAAAAGTAATGGTAGTTATTGCGAGTCAGATAATCGCTAATATCTCTTAACACGCGCCCTGGAGGGCCTCGGATAATTACACGCCCTGGAGGGGGGGGGGCGGATTTCGCCCCCCCCCCCCCCCCTATGATCTCGAAAACCACGCAACGTAGCGACAAGCGGGAAACGACGTTAGATAGCTCGAGACAAGCTCTTTCGAAAGTATTTCGTTAATTTTTTTTTTCAGGTCAATATTGAGGTCATCAAGGGTCAGATTTGCAAGTTTTCAAGACTTCGGTTCGAACATCCCCAAATATCTCGGGAACTATGATAGTTAGCAGCAAACGGAAACAAGCAATCGAAAGTCATTGAAAAATGCATAGGTGTCCTCAGATTTGAGCTCAGGTCAATAGTTTAGGCTTCAGAGGTCATCGAATGTCAAAAAGGTGATTTTGTTTTCAAAACTGTTTTTCGGAAATAACCTTTTACCTAATAAAGATAAAGCAATAATGTTTACGCCATCGCGTGTGTCTTGTCAGGCGCTTCGAATCATATTCATGGTGACCGGGTTAGGTTAACTGAGAAATTTGACCTCAGGTCAAGGTCAAGCGGTGACCGAAGTTGGTCATGTTGCATATTGGGAGACGTGTCTCGACGAGACAAACATATTGGTACCATTTTCTCTTCTCTATCTTCATTAGGTCGATAGTTATTGATAAAACAGTGTTGGCGGTCACAAAATTGACCTGACCTTAGGTCACCGATATTAGAAATCCGAGATAAACAAATTGTTGGTATCTATGACCTTATGAAGTCCTGCAATATTGGAACCGATCGGCGTAAAACTGTGGCTGTGGTACTACTGCAAACGTTTTGGAGTTGAGGTCATCACGTGACCTGGTCTGGTGACCTGACCTGAGATGACCCGAGGCCAAGAATTTTACATAATGTGGGAAGTTCATTTCTAAACAGGTATACAAAAAACGGCGGCGCTGCGCGCCGCCGTTTTTGCGCTATCCTCGAAAAACCGTTGGGGTGGGCGGATTTCGCCCCCCCTCCAGGGCGCGTGTTAAACCATTTGTCGGAATCGTTTGGAATTTTGCGTGCTGGTTGCAGGCTACGGATACAGCCTGCAACCAGCACGCACAATTTCAAACGACTCCGACAAATGGTTTAAGAGATATTAACGATTATCTGACTCGCCACAACTACCATTACTTGTTTAGTGACCTGTACTAGCGCTGGACTGTTTTATGGCGTTTCGCATGGTTTTCGTTTTGTTTAATACAATTACGTAATTTCACTGCAGTCCTTCAAGTTCAGAGGACTTCTATGCATAACAAAATTATCCCTTATTCTTGCTGTGCCACTTAAAAGTATTGCAGATGGATGGAAAGCTCCTAAACTGAAAAGTGGGAAATCCAAATGATTTCGAAGTCTTTCGCAGGAAGTTTTTTTTCGGATGGAACCTGAATTTGCTTCATATGGCAGCTGAATATTCTGAGACGTCTCTGGCGCAGTAAATACAAGACGCAAAATCCACTGGCTTTCCGGCCTGGTAGTGTGTTCATGTGGTGCTGGGTGAGCCGCGAGCTGTATGGATGACATTGTTTATTGTTTAAAGGGACATTGCCACCTCGCAGGCCAATATGGAGTTTTTGGTGTGTATCGGTCGATTAAGCGTGTCCGATTTCACATGCAAAATTTGGTTCCCGAAACTCCCCCCATTAGATCAAGAAATACATTTGCACCACTCATGCTTGCCAAGCATTCGTAAAATTGGAGTAGCCACATCACTATTTAAAATAACTTCTTTGCAGACTGTTATTTTCTTTTGAATGTTGCAAACTCAACATCACTATTCCGTCAGTGCACTTTACAATTAAGCGTATGCAGTTTATTATATTTTCAACAACCTTAGCCTCTTTCATAATGAAACACCAAGAATTGCTATGGCTCGACTTTGGGACCGTAGGAGTTATGTGACCTATACCTTATAACACAGATATACTTTTCAAGGTCAAGTCTCGGCGAATTCGTACGCTTCGGCTTTGGGCGGGCGCCAATACCACAGCCAAACTGGATGAGACATTACATTTGCATCATGAATCTAGTACTGAGCACAGCTGGGACCAACGTTTTGGAGTCAGAAATAAATACAAAATGCTTTGCCGATACACTGCTTTAGGTGCTGGAGGAGCAAGTTTGAGCTTGAGCATCATGATTGTTGATCCCCACCATTCATTTAAGTTGCTTTTTAGAAATCCTTCGGAGGTGGCAATATCCCTTTAATGGGTAGGTAGGGACCTACCTAGGTAGTTAGGAAGATCACGTTTTTTATAATCGAGTTTTGATTTTAATACTATTTAGCTCGATCGCTTGTGACGTAATTTCGATGGCAAGTGACGTGACAAAAAAAAACTTCATTTGGGTGTGGCTTTCCACTCATATTTGTGAAATTCAGGACATTGGGCCGACCCGATCGGACTTAATGGCGGAGTTAGGTTAGTTTAGATTAGTTTAGGTTAGTTTAGGTTAGTTTTGGTTAGTTTAGGTTAGTTTAGGTTAGTTTAGATTAGTTTAGGTTAGTTTAGGTTAGTTTAGTTTAGGTTAGGTTAGTTTAGGTTAGTTTAGGTTAGTTTAGGTTAGTTTAGTTTAGGTTAGTTTAGGTTAGTTTAGGTTAGTTTTGGTTAGTTTAGTTTAGGTTAGTTTAGGTTAGTTTAGGTTAGTTTAGGTTAGTTTAGGTTAGTTTAGGTTAGTTTAGGTTAGTTTAGGTTAGTTTAGGTTAGTTTAGATTAGGTTAGTTTAGGTACCATAACCTATGGTGGGGTTAGGTTAGTTTAGGTACCATAACCTAAACTAACCTAACCTAACCCCGCCATTAAGTCCGATCGGGTCGGTCTAAGATTCGCTCGTAGCCATTAAGTCCGATCGGGTCGGCCTAAAATTCGCTCGTAGCCAGAATCTGGTGACGTCATAAAGTTTCCCTATGACTCCAGACCAACAACGGTGATAGTAACCTTGAACCTTGATGACTACAAACACAGTGCACCGGCAGGTACCTTAGTCGAAGATTACCGGATGTATCCGGCAGGGGCGTAGGCAGGATTTCGCCCAGGGGGGATGGGATCAGATAAACAGTGCAGTATGTTGTAAAACGACAAATAAGTTTTCGACAACTAAACAAAAATAGTTGTAAAATTATTGTTGGGAGTCAAAAACTCAAAATTTCGCAAATCCGAGATAACCATTTTGAATGTCATTTCATTTCTTTCGGCGTTTTGTTTTGCAATTTGCTTCAAAACTCAATTTTCTACGATTTTCAAACATGTAGTTTTTCCAAAAAAAAAAAAAAAATTGTCAGAAGTCGCTAATCCATGATAATGGACAAGTTAAATAGTGCAAAGAACGCGTGGTGCGTCTCGAGTGGCCGTCAAGACTGTGTTGTTGGCCACTGGTACAGCTGTACATCCAATTGGGAGATAGGCAAACCCAGCAAAGACACCACAAGTATCAAGTAGGTAGCATGTGTACCTCGTTTAACCCTCGCCCTACGGGGACCGTTTCTCACCTTCGCCCTACGGCGGGGGGGGGGAGGACCTGACAGCCCCCCCCCCCCTTGTTAACTTCCAAATCAAGCAACATAGAGTAATGCGATAAGAACCAGCATGTTGCCTGTCATGAGAGGAATCTAACAGTTTGCGATTTTTAGGTTTCAGATCAACGGGTGACCTTCCAGGTCAAGTGAATGACCTAAGATCGACTACGTCCAAAAATAGCGGTTGTACAGTGCGCTTAGTATAACTTGCGAACGGAGAGAGATAGAGAGACACCGTGAAAAGTAACGTGTTGCCTGTCATAAGGAAAATCCAAAGGCATCCCATTTTGAGCATATAGGTCAACTGGTGACCTTTGGGGTCAGGTCAATGACCCTTTGGAGTCTGACATGACCTTGACGAAAAGGTCATAGGTCACGATCTAATAGTTGATTACACTTCAAATTTTGATAGGATACGTATAATTGTTGTAAACCCAGCTACTGAAAAATTGAGCAAGATGCGCCGCATGTGTAAAAAGTTATTCAGGAAAACCTCAGGGGGGGGGGGGGGGGCTGTCAGCCCTCCCCCCGTAAGGCGAGAGTTAATTCTACATACCTACAGGAATCATCGTTTCCCATTGCAGGCATCTATAGAGCCCTGACTGTGCAGCCGGTCAGCCGGTCAGAAGTACAAATTGTGGAAGGTCGGACATACCGGGCTAGCAGGTGCAGGGGCCAGGGTAACACGGAAAATTGTCATTTCTTCTTGTTACGTGTTGACACAAGAACTCGGTTCGGACTACTGGTAGGTCACCCAAAAGTCGTTATTTTCTGGTGGGTCATCATAATAAGTTCGCGCCTCATCTGGTACCTCATCATAAGTTCATGTTACGCCCACGTTATATTGCAGGTCGAAAGGCAGACAAAAAGAAGCAGAAGGAGCCTCATAAGCAGGAGCTGACGGCGAAGCAACGCAACCCGAAGGCGTTCGCGTTCCGTTCTGCAGTATCGGCGTCCCGTTCTCTCCGGCGGTACGTTCCTCGCTGCCGCGTCCACAGCGCACACACTCGGAGGGACGGTGTGCTCCTGTCAATGTAGTGCGGACCATACCAGCGGCAATAGTGACCCGCATATACTTCCGACCGCGCCCAGCCCTCGCGTCCAGCTCCCCCCCCCCCCCCCCCCCCGTCCGGCCCTGTCCATAGCTGCTGTGTCGGCCGTGTTGGCTGTGTTGCTCATGTCTGACCCCCCCCCCCTCCCCTCCCTGCCCCGTCTGGCCCTCTCCATAGCTGCTGTGTCGGCCGTGTTGGGTGTGTTGCTCATGGCTGACCCCCCCCCCCCGTCCGGCCCTCTCCATAGCTGCTGTGTCGGCCGTGTTGGGTGTGTTGCTCATGCCTGACCCCCCCCCCCCCCCCCCGTCCGGCCCTGTCCATAGCTGCTGTGTCGGCCGTGTTGGGTGTGTTGCTCATGTCTGACCCCTGCCCCCGTCCGGCCCTCTCCATAGCTGCTGTGTCTGCCGTGTTGGGTGTGCTGCTCGTGTCTGCCTCCCCCCCCCCTGCCCCGTCCGGCCCTCTCCATAGCTGCTGTGTCTGTCGTGTTGGCTGTGTTGCTCATGTCTGACCCCTGCCCCCCCCCCTGCCCCCCGTCCGGCCTTCTTCATAGCTGCTGTGTCTGTCGTGTTGGGTGTGCTGCTCATGTCTGACCCCCCCCCCCCCCTCCTGCCCCCCCATCCGGCCCTCTCCATAGCTGCTGTGTCTGTCGTGTTGGCTGTGTTGGCTGTGTTGCTCATGTCTGACCCCTACCCCCCCCCCCCCCCCTCCCTGCCCCCGCCCGGCCCTCTCCATAGCTGCTGTGTCTGCCGTGTTGGCTGTGTTGCTCATGTCTGACCCCTGCCCCCGTCCGGCCCTCTCCATAGCTGCTGTGTCTGTCGTGTTGGCTGTGTTGCTCATGTCCGACCCCTGCCCCCCCCCCCCCCCGTCCGGCCCTCTCCATAGCTGCTGTCTCTGTCGTGTTGGCTGTGTTGCTCATGTCTGACCCCTGCCCCCCGTCCGGCCCTCTCCATAGTTGCTGTGTCTATCGTGTTGGCTGTGTTGCTCATGTCTGACCCCCTCCCCCCTCCCCCCCTCGTCCGGCCCTCTCCATAGCTGCTGTGTCTGTCGTGTTGGCTGTGTTGCTCATGTCCGACCCCTGCCCCCCCCCCCCCGTCCGGCCCTCTCCATAGCTGCTGTCTCTGTCGTGTTGGCTGTGTTGCTCATGTCTGACCCCTGCCCCCCGTCCGGCCCTCTCCATAGTTGCTGTGTCTATCGTGTTGGCTGTGTTGCTCATGTCTGACCCCCTCCCCCCTCCCCCCCTCGTCCGGCCCTCTCCATAGCTGCTGTGTCTGTCGTGTTGGCTGTGTTGCTCATGTCCGACCCCTGCCCCCCCCCCCCCGTCCGGCCCTCTCCATAGCTGCTGTCTCTGTCGTGTTGGCTGTGTTGCTCATGTCTGACCCCTGCCCCCCGTCCGGCCCTCTCCATAGTTGCTGTGTCTATCGTGTTGGCTGTGTTGCTCATGTCTGACCCCCTCCCCCCTCCCCCCCTCGTCCGGCCCTCTCCATAGCTGCTGTGTCTGTCGTGTTGGCTGTGTTGCTCATGTCCGACCCCTGCCCCCCCCCCCCCGTCCGGCCCTCTCCATAGCTGCTGTCTCTGTCGTGTTGGCTGTGTTGCTCATGTCTGACCCCTGCCCCCCGTCCGGCCCTCTCCATAGTTGCTGTGTCTATCGTGTTGGCTGTGTTGCTCATGTCTGACCCCCTCCCCCCTCCCCCCCCTCGTCCGGCCCTCTCCATAGCTGCTGTGTCTGCCGTGTTGGCTGTGTTGCTCATGTCTGACCCCCTCCCCCCCTCGTCCGGCCCTCTCCATAGCTGCTGTGTCTGCCGTGTTGGGTGTGCTGCTCATGCCTGACCCCCCCCCCCCCGTCCGGCCCCGCCTGCAGCACTCAGGACATCAAGGAGCGGAAGACACATATCCCAGTGATCGACCGCACTCCGCTCGAGCCGCCGCCGATCGTCATAGGCGTGGTGGGTCCGCCCAAGGTGGGCAAGTCGACCCTGGTGCAGTGCCTCATCAAGAACTTCACCCGCAAGACTCTGACCAACATCCAGGGTCCCGTCACCATCGTCTCAGGTGAGCACAGCGCCACCGCTGGGCTGCCGCGCCGGCCGGCCGGCGCGGGGCAGCACGCTGCTGAAGCTCTCCCTCCACCGGCCTGGTTTCTTCAGGAGCTGCATCAACCCGCGCACTGCAGGGGGGGGGGGGGGGGGTGATTTCCGCCCCTCTCCCTCAGGTTTTTTGCAGATAACGAAAAACCGGTGGCGCGCAGCGCCGTCGGGTTTTGACACACCTGTTAGGACATCAATTGCGCACACTTTAAAGGAAAAAATAACATCGGGTCATCGCAGGTCAGGTCACCAGACCAGGTCAAGTTACCCCACCTCCAAAATGTTTGCAGTTGTGCCAAAGCCGAGTTTTCACCGATCAGTTTGAAACTTACAGGATGTCATGAGGGCATAAGTACTTACAATTCGTTTATCTCGAAATTTTGATATCGGTGACCTAAGGTCAGGTCAATTTCGTAACCTCCCCATAATAAGTCAATGGGGAAATATACAAATGCTTCCTATTTGAATAATATGCATGCTATTAGTCCAATTACTTCGGGATCATGTTATTATAATATATTCTTGATGATCCAAGTGTAAGTTTTGTTCAGTGACCCCTATGGGGTCATTTGAGGTCATCCGAGGTCACCATCACTTTTGTGTCAATAACCTCCGACATAAAGAAGATAGAGAGGTAAAACAGACAGCAATGTGTTTGTCTCGTCGATACACGTCTTCCCATATGCAACATGCCCTACTTATGTCACCACTTGACCTTGACCTGAGGTCAAATTTTTAAGTTGACCTAACAAGGTCACCATATATATTATTCGAAGCGCCTTGACGAGATAAACACAATGCGGTAAACAGTTTTCCGTTATCTTGATTACGTAAAAGTTAATAGTGAAAAACGATTTGGCAAAAAAGCAGCATTTTTCCTTTTGTGATCTATGGAGTCTCAAATATTGACCTGAGATCAAATTTGAGGACACCTTGTCGATTGCAAATTTCACTGGCCGGCGATTGCTTTTTCCGTGTGTTTCTGACTAGCATAGTTTCCGAAATATGTGGGAAAATCTGGAGCGAAGTCCTAAAACAGGAAAAACTGGAAAATTTGACCTTTGACGACCTCTAGTGACCTCAATTTTGACCTGACTTAAAATATACTGAAATACTTTCGATAGAACTTTTATCAAGCTATCAAATGCCGTGTTCCACTTGTAGCTACGTAGCGTAGTTTTCGAGATCTCACGAGGGGCGGAAATCCCCCCCCCCCCCCCCCCTGCAGTTCGTGTTCGGTGCAAACCCCCGGCAGTGCGCGGGTTAACCCGTGGAGACGTTTACCCATCAAGCCATTAACCCGTGGAGCCGTTAACCCATCAAGCCATTAACCAGAGGAGTCGTTAACCCATCAAGCCATTGACCCGTGGAGTCGTTAACCCATCAAGCCATTGACCCGTGGAGCCGTTAACCCATCAAGCCATTGACCCGTGGAGCCGTTGTATTCGGGAGATGACTCGGAAGCATGTCAGTAGCGTCCCCTTAAAATGAGGTGCCCTGTTCAGCCGTGCAGGCTCATAGTTCATTTTCTTCGCTGAAGTGTCGACGAACAACATCTTCATAAGAGGGAAGTAGTGATTCTCTCGCCTTATGTCGCTGACTGACATCAGGGCCCGGTAACTGGCCACCGTTGACGGTGACTGACTATCCGGAGTCCTGTGCTTCTGCTGACCGCGGCCGCTGACCCCTCCCCCCCCCCCCCCCCCCACCCGGCAGCCAAGAAGCGGCGCCTGACGTTCATAGAATGCAACAACGACATCAACTGCATGATCGACCTGGCCAAGGTGGTGGATCTGGTGCTGCTGCTGGTCGACGCCTCGTTCGGCTTCGAGATGGAGACGTTCGAGTTCCTCAACATCTGCCAGGTCAGACAGACAGACAGACAGACAAACAAACAAACAGACAGACAGACAGACAGACAGACAGACAGACAGACAGACAGACAGACAGACAGACAGACAGACAGACAGACAGACAGACAGACAGACAGACAGACAGACACAGACAGACACAGACAGACACAGACAGACACAGACAGACACAGACAGACACAGACAGACACAGACAGACACAGACAGACACAGACAGACACAGACAGACACAGACAGACACAGACAGACACAGACAGACACAGACAGACACAGACAGACACAGACAGACACAGACAGACACAGACAGACACAGACAGACACAGACAGACACAGACAGACACAGACAGACACAGACAGACACAGACAGACACAGACACAGACACAGACACACAGACACACAGACACACAGACACACAGACACACAGACACAGACACAGACGGGCGGGCCGGGCCGGGCCGGGCCGGGCCGGGCCGGGCCGGGCCGGGCCGGGCCGGGACGGGACGGGACGGGACGGGACGGGACGGGACGGGACGGGACGGGACGGGACGGGACGGGACGGGACGGGACGGAACGGAACGGAACGGAACGGAACGGGACGGGACGGAACGGAACAGTCCAGACCAGACCAGACCAGACCAGACCAGACCAGACCAGACCAGACCAGACCAGACCAGACCAGACCAGACCAGACGGACGGACGCGTCTCGTCGTCATCTGTGTACGTGTGCCGGTATGTAACTGTTCCACTTGACTGCGGCAGCGGTCAGTCTCCGGGAGAGGGTAGAGCTGGGCAGTGGTCAGTCTCCGGTAGAGGGTAGAGCTGGGCAGTGGTCAGTCTCCGGTAGAGGGTAGAGCTGGGTAGCGGTCAGTCTCCGGGAGAGGGTAGAGCTGGGCAGTGGTCAGTCTCCGGTAGAGAGTAGAGCTGGGTAGCGGTCAGTCTCCGGGAGAGGGTAGAGCTGGGCAGCGGTCAGTCTCCGGGAGAGAGTAGAGCTGGGCAGCGGTCAGTCTCCGGGAGAGGGTAGAGCTGGGCAGCGATCAGTCTCCGGGAGAGGGTAGAGCTGGGCAGTGGTCAGTCTCCGGTAGAGGGTAGAGCTGGGCAGTGGTCAGTCTCCGGTAGAGGGTAGAGCTGGGTAGCGGTCAGTCTCCGGGAGAGGGTAGAGCTGGGCAGCGGTCAGTCTCCGGGAGAGAGTAGAGCTGGGCAGCGGTCAGTCTCCGGGAGAGGGTAGAGCTGGGCAGCGATAGGCGAGCGAGTTGTTGGCGTGATAACCCGGCACCTAAATTGTAATATTGTGAGTAGGTCTAGACGCAATGAATCTGTGAGTCCGTCCATAGCAAACAGTTTTAAAGGATACATATAGTTTTGTTTCTATTGGTATAACAGGCAGGCTTTTGTATTGCATTGATTGTTAAACCAACGCAAATTCGGCCTTTATGAGTTTCTTTGTGGTATGTTCGTATTTCCTCAGAAGCTTTTTGACATTCTGTTGTAAAGTCGCTAATATATTGGCATAGCTGACATTAGTCGAATTCATGCAATCATGTAATTGAGTATTAGTTAAAAATGCAAAAAAAAACTAAGCCTTCGAAGTATTCTTACTTCATGATCACAAACTAAGTATAAAATGAGATTGAAACTAAATTCTAGTTTTCCTAGCTTTTTCTTCTTAAAATATTGTCTAGGATATTTCGTGCGAACAATTGTGCGAAACTGCTGATAAAACAACACCACAACCTTTCACATGAAAGTGCCGCATATACTCACAATTGCAACACAAACAGGCTTTATTTCAATGAGACGCAACCACACACTCAAATCCCTTTTCTCTAACTATCGATGATGGTACGTGTGGTTCCACATCGCCAGCTGCACTCTAGATTGCACTTGTCTGTTCAGCTCGGGAGAGAACTCGCATATGTAGAGCGCCTCGAGGATCCAGATGCGCCTATGATCGTTGCAGGTCGCTAGGATCTCGGTGTTGTTTACGAGTTCCGCTCTGGTGACTTCTCTGCTATGTATGCTCTTTCTTCGTGTGTTCTGTGATGGCTCCTTCCCTCTTGTGCATCGTGAGTCGCCTGGAGAGTGACGTGGTCGTAACGCCAATGTATTCATCTTTGTGGAGGAGTCTGCAAGCTTCCTCTGGACATGAGAAGCGATACATAACATTGATCTTCTTCAGATGACTTCTCTTTTTGGCAAACGGAAAAATGTCAACAAGCTTCTGTGGAAATACGAACATACTACAACAACAACAAAAACTCATAAAGGCCGAATTTGCGTTCAGATGTAACAATCAATATATATATATATATATATATATATATATATATATATATATATATATATATATATATATATATATATATATATATATATATATATATATATATATATATATATATATATATATATATATATATATATATATATATATATATATATATATATATATATATATATATATATATATATATATATATATATATATATATATATATATATATATATATATATATATATATATATATATAAGCTGTAGATTTGTTATACGATCAGTATCATCCTACTTGTTATCAGGGCTGCGGAGTCGGAGTCGGAGTTGGAGTTGGAGTCGGCGTCGGTACAATTTTGCCTACTCCGACTCCAGCTGTCAGTCATGGGCAGCGTATGGGCAAAGTATTTTTAAGATGCATTTTAGTGGTGGCGATGACTAAACAAATAATGCCCCTTCGAGTCTTCGACTTTGTTTGGTTCGATTGCCTTACCATTGAATGATTGCAATCATGAGGTGTCATGACCACTCTGGGCGAAATAAACCCTTGGGTGTGTCGTCGGATGCAGATCCGAAATTCCACCCTGAGCAATTTAAGCAACGATCGCGAAAAATCAATTTGCATAATAAAAAAAAACAGTTTATAGTGACGTATAGCTTGCTCAGGCGAGTTAAACGTTGTGAAATTCATTAACTATAACATTTAATTATTCAGCTTAATATCCATGTGGTTGGTAGGGTTGTCACAAGGCCTGACAACTTTGTTTGACTTCGGGGATTTTTAAATAGTAATATGTAATGTTATGGTCAGACAATGTCTCTATTTCATTTAGCTACTATATTTGCCATTCAATGAGCACCGATCTTGAAATGGATTTTTTCTTCTTCTGAGGTTGGTTACCTGGTGATAGCAACATCAGTTAATTAAAGACCGGAGTCGGTTTCGGAGTCGGAGTCGACTCCGGACTTCCGGAGTGTCTGGAGTCGGAGTCGAAGTTACATGAAAAGTGATCGACTCCGCATCCCTGCTTGTTATTGCAAATGCTGCATGTTATATTTCTGATCTGCGTTTGTTGACTTCATTTTCAGGTGCACGGCTTCCCCCGGGTTATGGGAGTACTCACCCACCTTGACATGTTCAAAGACGTCAAGAAGATGAGAAAGACAAAGAAAACCCTGAAGCACCGCTTCTGGACCGATGTATATCCCGGAGCGAAGCTCTTCTACCTCTCAGGTTGGTTTGCTGTCTCAATTTGGGCTCGCCAATTCTTTGTTATTGTTAAGGATGCCAAACACCTTTACTTGAAATATGGTCAGGAAGTTGGCCGCCTTTTAGTCTGTCGCGGGCTGAACCGGCCAATCTTCGCCTGGCCTAAGCGCCCAAGCTTTTTGGCCTTCCTGCGATGCTGAAGGATAGGAAACAGCGGCGGACAGCGCAACTCATACACATTTTAACAAATAACAATACAAATGACTTGAGTCTTAAAATTCGGAAAATAGTCGAAAAAAGTGCCACCGTGTCATTGTGACACTTTGTTCGACTATTTTCCGAATGTTGAGACTCAAGTCATTTGTATTGTTATTTCTGAATTATGCCAAGTCTCAAACAAGGGCTAAACTTAATTGATTTGGACAAAGTGACATACACATTTTGGTGATGGCTGTGGTTTATTTTTATATTTGTTTTAGTTTGTTTATAGTTTATTGGTATATTTGTGGTTAGATTTTAACGATGAAAACATTTGCACCGTTTCCTAAATTGCCAAATTAATCCTAGGGAATTGTCGCAGTACGACGTGTTCTTGAAACATTTCCTGAATTATTTGTTCCTATTTAGTCATGAATACTGTTGAAGGGACTATCCCGCCTTAACATTATATTTGAGTTGAGATAGCCATTGTGATGGCTTGGCATTTAAATTAAGTATGGTAGCAGTTAAAACAACCACAATGATCTAATCAAAAAGATATTAGAGTTTGATTTTGACATTTGTAATAAATAAGGCCCATGTGTATTTGAATAGGGCCTCTAAACCGACAGCGTCGTCTCTCTTTACCCAACTGTTAATGATAGTCGACTTGTTTTAGGGTGAACCTAGGAGATATTTGCTACGTTTCAATGGTTTGGTAATTGGTTTGTTTTGTATTCAAAGCGCCAGAATTGTCTCGAAATAATTGTGTCCATACTTTGGCAGCGTTAAAGGGAAATAATGACCTTTTTATTTTGTTAGCAACAATTTCTTAGGCTACCGTTTTGGTTTTAAAATTATTTTATTTAAATTTAAGAATTAAATAAAATTATTCCCAAATTCAAAGTTGTAAGTTTGGAAAAAATACAAACCAAGTACCTTGTGTACTTCATGAAGGTCATTGACAAATTCGTCCTTCCCTACCAGTATTTGCAAAGCACTCGGCACTGCGCCACAATAGCAAAAGGCGAGAGAAATGCATATTGATACAATATTATTACGTCATAAGTTTCTGAAGTGTCAACTACTATGAAATACAGTGATACAATACCTTTATTAATGATTAACAAGAAAATTCAAACTATTTGAATAAGTTTTTAATTAGCTTTCAACTCAAAATCAGATATATTTTGCAATGCTACACAAGAATGGCACCAGTGACGTCATTAACAAAGCCTGCTGCGGGACTTGGGTATACTAATCAGGAACAACTCGCCACAATGGTAAAGTGCGCCGAGAAGCATGACAATGACTTTGTAAACAAATCGCCGACGCTAAATAGGTCGCCGTCGATGTGCATCGATGAGCTTCCGAATTAATTGCCAGTTTTGTGTTATTGGTTGTTAGTTTTTTTGGGAAAATTATTATTTTTCATGATAATATAAAGCATAGTGTTATATACAGCCACATAAAAATTATACAATACTCCTAATGTTGAAAACAAATGAATCGATTTTCACAAATTGAGGGTCGCAACCACTAACTATGCCGCCGTTGATGTGCATCGATGAGCTTCCGATTTTATTGCCACTTTTTCCAATCGCTGTTAGTTTTAGAAGATCGCCGGGCATATAATCACAACAAGCAGAACGCACAATATATTCTCCACTCCATTGCGTAAAAAAAACAATACGGGAAAAGCCCGCAGTTTGATGAGGACCAAAAGTACTTGCAAGTACCGGTCGTTAAAAGTGCGGAACGCTTATCAACTTTAACTTGAAATATCTTTCGGTAGGAAAGTTTTCATGCAAAATGTGATGAATTTACAATATATTTTGGTCTCGTCTGGCGATTTCAAGTGCTAACTCCATTTTTGTGGAAAAAGGTAATTATTTCCCTTTAATGATTTCTGTGTAGCTCTCTAGAGCTCGATATGACGTCATCAACCCAAATATTAAAACTGAGCGTTTTATGAAATTGAGCACTGTTTGCGAGAAACAAATGTCATGATCGTGTTCGGCAGCAATGACTTCATATTGTGCACCACAAGCCGCGTACATTTGACAACTTTTGGTAAGGTGGGACATTCCCTTTAAGATAATGTTGTCTCTCCGAAATATTGTGCCTACCCCCGTATACGGGGTTAGGCACGGTCTTGTTCGCTTGTTAGCGGCCCCGGTCGGTGTGCGGGTTAATGGACGGGGTCGCCACTGGTATTGTTACCGACTGGTTACCGCTCTTGTCTCTGCGTGCTGTCGTGTTGGTCACATCAGTATGTGTGTGTGTGTGTGTGAATTTGCAGGCATGGTTCACGGCGATTACCAGAGGATGGAGGTTCACAACCTGGGCCGCTTTATCTCCGTCATGAAGTTCCGGCCCCTCACGTGGAAACAGGCCCATCCGTACATACTGGGTAAGGCTGAGCAGATCGATCAGCCCGGCACAGTACTCCAGCTGGCGGCCAGAGCGGGACTACTCCAGCTGGCGGCCAGAGTGGGACAGTACTCCAGCTGGCGGCCAGAGCGGGACAGTACTCCAGCTGGCGGCCAGAGCGGGACAGTACTCCAGCTGGCGGCCAGAGCGGGACAGTACTCCAGCTGGCGGCCAGAGCGGGACAGTACTCCAGCTGGCGGCCAGAGTGGGGCAGTACTCCAGCTGGCGGCCAGAGCGGGGCAGTACTCCAGCTGGCGGCCAGAGCGGGGCAGTACTCCAGCTGGCGGCCAGAGCGGGGCAGTACTCCAGCTGGCGGCCAGAGCGGGGCAGCACTCCAGCTGGCGGCCAGAGCGGGGCAGTACTCCAGCTGGCGGCCAGAGCGGGGCAGTACTCCAGCTGGCGGCCAGAGCGGGGCAGTACTCCAGCTGGCGGCCAGAGCGGGACAGTACTCCAGCTGGCGGCCAGAGTGGGACAGTACTCCAGCTGGCGGCCAGAGTGGGACCTCCCACAGGGGGAGATCCGACTGATCGTGTGGGGAACGAATCATCTATTTTCCGTATCAATACAGCCTTTTTTAGCACAGCTGATTGTAAACGTCTCCCTATTTGTTAGTATCACCAACCGTCTGGTGCAAAAAAGGCCGAATGTATATCGCGCATAACCTGATATAACTGTCACTACCAGCCGCCTGCAAAGCGTACCAGTATCGCCGAATGATGACCCGGTCCTCTGTTGGTCTGAGCTGAGCTGACCTGACCTGACCTGACCTGACCCGTGGGCGGCGTGTGTCTGTCGGCAGCGGACCGCATGGAGGACCTGACACCTGCGGAGGAGGTGCGACAGAACCCCAAGTGTGACCGCCGCATCAGTATGTACGGCTACGTGCGGGGCGTGCCTCTGAAACAGGACGCGCCCATACATATACCGGGTGCGTAGCAGGCGGCATGGGGGGGGGGGGGGCACGTGCGTATTTGTGGGTGTGAGCATACTCATCAAGTCGCTTGTTTGCTTGTTCACTTTCTTGTCAAAGCATCTACTATGTGTGTAAACAGTGGAACTTCAGAATCCATGTCAGCCTCCAAAATAATACTCTTTAAACACGCCGATACCATGTGGTGGGATGGCCTAGCGAAGAACCGGCACCACGCATTGCCACGTCCGAAAGCAAGGGATGGCCTTTTATTTTATGCATTTTATAATAATTGCCGTATGGCATATACTACTTATGGGATAATGTTTATGAAGAATCTTCTGTTATTTTCGCCTTTTGATCGCTAATGTAGCATTTTATGTTGAAGCTGTGTGTGTTCTGAGGCGGCCTGGGTCGGCCGGCTGCCTATGCGGTCGGCTGCCTGTGCGGTCGGCTGCCTGTGCGGTCGGCTGACTGTCCGGTCGGCTGACTGTGCGGTCGGCTGACTGTGCGGTCGGCTGACTGTGCGGTCGGCTGACTGTGCGGTCGGCTGCCTGTGCGGTCGGCTGCCTGTGCGGTCGGCTGCCTGTGCGGTCGGCTGCTTGTGCGGTCGGCTGCCTGTGCGGTCGGCTGCCTGTCCGGTCGGCTGCCTGTCCGGTCGGCTGCCTGTCCGGTCGGCTGCCTGTCCGGTCGGCTGCCTGTCCGGTCGGCTGCCTGTCCGGTCGGCTGCCTGTGCGGTCGGCTGCCTGTCCGGCCGGTCTGGCCCGGTCGGCTGCCGCCTGTGACCGGTGTCCATCTGCTGCCAGGCGCCGGCGACTTCCGTGTGGCGGCGCTCGACTTCCTGGCGGACCCGTGTCCGCTGCCGGACCGCACCACCAAGTCGCGCCGGTCGCTCACTGAGCGTGACAAGACCATGTACGCGCCCATGTCGGGCGTCGGCGGCATCGTGTACGACAAGGACGCCGTCTACATCGAGCTCGGCGGCAGCCACTCGCACAGTAGAAAGGTCCGCAACCGGGGCTGGTGTCACGCGGGAACTCACAGTAAAAAGGTCCGCAGCCGGGGCTGATCTCAGACGGGAACTCACAGTAAAAAGGTCCACAGCCTGGGCTGATCTCAGACGGGAACTCACAGTAAAAAGGTCCACAGCCTGGGCTGATCTCAGACGGGAACTCACAGTAAAAAGGTCCACAGCCTGGGCTGATCTCAGACGGGAACTCACAGTAAAAAGGTCCACAGCCTGGGCTGATCTCAGGCGGGAACTCACAGTAAAAAGGTCCACAGCCTGGGCTGATCTCAGGCGGGAACTCACAGTAAAAAGGTCCGAAGCCGTGGCTGGTCTCAGACGGGAACTGTGAATGGTGAACGGTGGGGCTTTATACTGCTAGTCCATTTTACTCTTCAGTGTTTTTTTAAGCTGCGCATGTAGTCGAGTAAATACAAGAACGCTTGAAATAGTTGATGAAAATGACGTACATGTCAAATGCTGTCAGGCCTACGTTATGATATGATAATTTCTGGTGATGAGTGACAGCTCTGTTTCCCCGTGTGTGAACTGAGTGTTGTGGTGCGGCCATGTGAGCTGAGTGTTGTGGTGCGGCCATGTGAGCTGAGTGTTGTGGTGCGGCCATGTGAGCTGAGTGTTGTGGTGCGGCCATGTGAGCTGAGTGTTGTGGTGGTACGGCCATGTGAGCTGAGTGTTGTGGTGGTGCGGCCATGTGAGCTGAGTGTGGTGGTGTGGCCATGTGAGCTGAGTGTTGTGGTGGTGCGGCCATGTGAGCTGAGTGTGGTGGTGCGGCCATGTGAGCTGAGTGTTGTGGTGGTGCGGCCATGTGAGCTGAGTGTTGTGGTGGTGCGGCCATGTGAGCTGAGTGTGGTGGTGCGGCCATGTGAGCTGAGTGTTGTGGTGGTGCGGCCATGTGAGCTGAGTGTGGTGGTGTGGCCATGTGAGCTGAGTGTTGTGGTGGTGCGGCCATGTGAGCTGAGTGTTGTGGTGGTGCGGCCATGTGAGCTGAGTGTGGTGGTGTGGCCATGTGAGCTGAGTGTTGTGGTGGTGCGGCCATGTGAGCTGAGTGTGGTGGTGCGGCCATGTGAGCTGAGTGTTGTGGTGGTGCGGCCATGTGAGCTGAGTGTTATGGTGGTGCGGCCATGTGAGCTGAGTGTTGTGGTGGTGCGGCCATGTGAGCTGAGTGTGGTGGTGCGGCCATGTGAGCTGAGTGTTGTGGTGGTGCGGCCATGTGAGCTGAGTGTTGTGGTGGTGCGGCCATGCGAGCTGAGTGTTGTGGTGGTGCGGCCATGTGAGCTGAGTGTTGTGGTGCGGCCATGTGAGCTGAGTGTTATGGTGGTGCGGCCATGTGAGCTGAGTGTTATGGTGGTGCGACCATGTGAGCTGAGTGTTGTGGTGCGGCCATGTGAGCTGAGTGTTGTGGTGCGGCCATGTGAGCTGAGTGTTGTGGTGGTGCGGCCATGTGAGCTGAGTGTTGTGGTGCGGCCATGTGAGCTGAGTGTTGTGGTGTGGCCATGTGAGCTGAGTGTTGTGGTGCGGCCATGTGAGCTGAGTGTTGTGGTGGTGCGGCCATGTGAGCTGAGTGTTGTGGTGGTGCGGCCATGTGAGCTGAGTGTTGTGGTGCGGCCATGTGAGCTGAGTGTTGTGGTGGTGCGGCCATGTGAGCTGAGTGTTGTGGTGTAGCCATATGAGCTGAGTGTTATGGTGGTGCGGCCATGTGAGCTGAGTGTTGTGGTGGTGCGGCCATGTGAGCTGAGTGTTGTGGTGCGGCCATGTGAGCTGAGTGTTGTGGTTCGGCCATGTGAGCTGAGTGCATGTGAGCTGAGTGTTGTGGTGGTGCGGCCATGTGAGCTGAGTGTGGTGGTGCGGCCATGTGAGCTGAGTGTTGTGGTGGTGCGGCCATGTGAGCTGAGTGTTGTGGTGGTGCGGCCATGTGAGCTGAGTGTGGTGGTGCGGCCATGTGAGCTGAGTGTTGTGGTGGTGCGGCCATGTGAGCTGAGTGTTGTGGTGCGGCCATGTGAGCTGAGTGTTGTGGTGGTGCGGCCATGTGAGCTGAGTGTTGTGGTGCGGCCATGTGAGCTGAGTGTTGTGGTGGTGCGGCCATGTGAGCTGAGTGTTGTGGTGCGGCCATGTGAGCTGAGTGTTGTGGTGCGGCCATGTGAGCTGAGTGTTGTGGTGGTGCGGCCATGTGAGCTGAGTGTTGTGGTGGTGCGGCCATGTGAGCTGAGTGTTGTGGTGGTGCGGCCATGTGAGCTGAGTGGTGGTGCGGCCATGTGAGCTGAGTGTTGTGGTGGTGCGGCCATGTGAGCTGAGTGTTGTGGTGGTGCGGCCATGTGAGCTGAGTGTTGTGGTGGTACGGCCATGTGAGCTGAGTGTTGTGGTGGTGCGGCCATGTGAGCTGAGTGTGGTGGTGGTGCGGCCATGTGAGCTGAGTGTTGTGGTGGTGCGGCCATGTGAGCTGAGTGTTGTGGTGGTGCGGCCATGTGAGCTGAGTGTTGTGGTGCGGCCATGTGAGCTGAGTGTTGTGGTGGTGCGGCCATGTGAGCTGAGTGTGGTGGTGCGGCCATGTGAGCTGAGTGTTGTGGTGGTACGGCCATGTGAGCTGAGTGTGGTGGTGCGGCCATGTGAGCTGAGTGTTGTGGTGGTGCGGCCATGTGAGCTGAGTGTTGTGGTGCGGCCATGTGAGCTGAGTGTTGTGGTGGTGCGGCCATGTGAGCTGAGTGTTGTGGTGGTGCGGCCATGCGAGCTGAGTGTTGTGGTGGTGCGGCCATGTGAGCTGAGTGTTGTGGTGGTGCGGCCATGTGAGCTGAGTGTTGTGGTGGTACGGCCATGTGAGCTGAGTGTTGTGGTGGTGCGGCCATGTGAGCTGAGTGTGGTGGTGGTGCGGCCATGTGAGCTGAGTGTTGTGGTGGTGCGGCCATGTGAGCTGAGTGTTGTGGTGGTGCGGCCATGTGAGCTGAGTGTTGTGGTGCGGCCATGTGAGCTGAGTGTTGTGGTGGTGCGGCCATGTGAGCTGAGTGTTGTGGTGGTGCGGCCATGTGAGCTGAGTGTTGTGGTGGTGCGGCCATGCGAGCTGAGTGTTGTGGTGGTGCGGCCATGTCTGACCGGTGGTCCCTCGGGCGGCAGCCGGCCAACCACGCCGCAGACCCTGCGCCCGGAGCCACCGGCGACGAGGACTCGGAGGAGGACGAGGACCAGCAGCTGGTGAGCTCTCTGATGACGTCACAACACACCATCGACCAGAAGATGGAGGAGGCGCAACTGCAGCTCTTTTCCGGACAGCAGCCCATCTCATCGCAGGACGCTGCCATGTGAGTGGGGGACGGACAACGCCCGCAGCCCGCCTCTGACCGAGTGGCCACGGACCCCGCTCTGTACCCCGCCCCTGGTCACGGACCCCGCTCTGTACACCGCCCCTGACCACGGACCCCCGCTCTGTACCCCGCCCCTGGTCACGGACCCCGCTCTGTACCCCCGTCCCTGGTCACAGACCCCCGCTCTGTGCCTCGTCCCTGGCCACAAGACCTGGCAGCTGGCACAGATGTGTGATACCCGCTGTTGAACCCCAATCACCAATCACCACCATGGTAGCCGCCTTTATACAAGATGAGCTTATTGGTCTCATCTGAAGATGATATTTTGTCCTAGTCATATAACTCGGTGTCGGCTAATAGCTGCTGTCTCGATAAACACGCCAGTTTTTCGTCGCGCGTCTCGACTTGGTCTGTTCGGAGTCATTCGTCAATCGTCAATCAAACAGCAATTATTGATCTTGCTAAGTCAGAAACGGTTAGCCAACGAAGAACGAACGAAACTAAACATCACTTGCATCTTCATTGTGTTTCTATTGGTTGTCTAATGTACTTTTACTGTTTCACATCACGTTTTACTCCCACTTTATCCTTCCCCTCCCTAATGCAGCCCGCTGTGCGCGGCGCCAACATGGCTGACGCGCCGCACTGCACCATCCTGATCCTTCTATCCACCCCCTGGCCTCTACCCGATCACCTCACGTAACATCGCGACGGGCACGTAATAGCCACCGGTACTGTGTGTCACATCGTGTACAATATACGAGAGTGGATGTGCCGGCACGTCTAAATAAATCCATATATACATTGATCACGCGTCTTCCTCACTGTGACACACATTGCACCGTGCATGGGCCAAAATGTGCAGTTAAACATTGGTATGACAGAGCATGTAAATTGCCCTGTTTTCCGCGCTGCAAATCAGACTAGCCGCCGCTGCTGCTCGGCTGCGCTGATGACGAACAATCCGTCCTATATACCCGCAGGAAGCTGCACTATGAGACTGTGGCGGACAGCGACGGCAGGAAACGGCGGCGGGTCCTCTTCGACGACGCCGAGGACGCCGAGGACGACGAGGAGGACGGTCAGGCGACCGGTGAGGAGCAGGAGGAAGATGAGGACAGCGGTGAGGAGGCTGAGGAGAACTGCAGCGATGACGAGAATGAAGATGAGGAAGACGGTGGTGACGAGATGGAGGACGAAGAGGGGGAGTCGAGTCGCCTCACCTTACCTGCCCGGCTAGCCAAACTAGCCGCGGGGCACGAACTGGAGGAATCTGAGGACAGTGATGAGGACAAGGAGGACAATGAGGACTCTCAGCTGACCCCCACGGCACCGATCCTCCGGCAGAACGCTCGTCAGCTCCACAGACTCATCTACGGAACCGGTGAGCTGATTGGTGAGCGTGTCTCATTGCGCACGTCGCGGTCTGAAGCATCCTGACAGACCCTCTGACAGCCGGCTCCAACCGCCGACGCGGACTGGCGAGTCTGGGGCAGGGTGGCCGGTCAGTCAGTACCTCGTCTCCGAGCCATTCTGTGTACTGACTGTAGGTGTAGGTGTGTGTTAATCATCGATCCAATATCAACACCTCCCATGGCCAGTATTGGCACTCATGCCTCGTCCGGGTCTAATTTATAAGGGGATATATTTGTTTCGTGCCTATAAAAAGTTTTTTTTTCTGGCACCTAATTGCTGACCACCAGAATGCTGAGCCGTCCCTAATTGCTGTTTCTGGCACCACAATTCTGATTGCTGGTCCAATGTTGCCAGATTTCTAGTTAAACCTAGAATTCATAAATTGATGCTTTCAGTACCTACCTATTTCTTGCGATTGGTCCTTTATCAATTCCCTTCGACTTTCGGTCAGTCAGTACCTCGTCGTCCGGGTCTAATTTATAAGGGGATATATTTGTTTCGTGCCTATAAAAAGTTTTTTTTCTGGCACCTAATTGCTGACCACCAGAATGCTGAGCCGTCCCTAATTGCTGTTTCTGGCACCACAATTCTGATTGCTGGTCCAATATTGCCAGATTTCTAGTTAAACCTAGAATTCATAAATTGATGCTTTCAGTACCTACCTATTTCTTGCGATTGGTCCTTTATCAATTCCCTTCGACTTTCGGCGAATACGGATTTTCACGGGAATCAAATGTGTCTTAAGTTAAACCCCGTGGAAAGCAGCGTCACTGCGTTTCTCCTCGTCGGAGTAAGATCGTGGGAAGATGTTGCTTTCTCGGCGTGATATGCCATTTGCTGTAGCATCGTCGTCAACTAATGGCGTGACGCGATACATCTGCCCGACCAGTCACATACGACGATATAACCGCGCCGTTGCCATGGCGACGACGAATCTCACACCTCCGAGGGAACTATGAACGATGAACTCTAACGCTCGTTGAAATAAGAATATGTCCATGTGAACAAAATATGATAAGTAGGTACTTTATTCAGATTTTATTATTAAATACATTAATAGTGTTCCACCACACAATCCTCCTCCTTATTGTCATGTCTATCTGTGATAAACTAGCAGGAAGGTACCAGCAAATATTCCAAGTATTCCAGCATGTCTTTCCAGATACCGGTGTATTACCAGATTGGGGCTACATTCAGCATTCAAGAGCCAGCATCATCATTTTGGTAACAGAACAGGAAGGTAGAAATTGGTGCTGGGAATAGCCAATTGGTGATATTTACAGATACAGATACAGATATATGTATTAGGACCCTCCATAGTATGGGTTTTATGGTATCCACGTCATTACAAAAATTAAGTACACCAAGATAAAAGTACAAAATACAGCATCAGATGATGATACAAATACAGAGGATAAAACACAGCGTTCCGTTGGTGCGCTTTTCGATGATTTCTGACGATGATTTCTGACAATGGTGCCAGAAATCATCGAATAGGAGCTGGAACAGTATTTTGGTGCCGATCGGCGATTTGGTGCTAGAAATAGTTATTTGGGGGTCCAGTTAAATGACGTCCTTTTACAAGATAATCCCCGCTGGCCATCTGACGTGTCTGACCCTGGTCTGACACTGGTCTGACCCTGATTTGACCCGTACCTGACCTGTGTCTGACCCGTGTCTAACCCATGTCTGACCCGGTTCTGACCCGGTTCTGACCCGGTTCTGACCCGGTTCTGACCCGGTTCTGACCCGGTTCTGACTCGTGTCTGACTCGTGTCTGACCCGTGTCTAACTCGTGTCTGACCAGTGTCTGTCCCGTGTCTGTCCCGTGTCTAATCCGTGTCTGACCCGTGTCTGTCCCGTGTAACCGGTGTCTAACCCGTGTCTGTCCCGTGTCTGACAGACCCGGCGGACGGCGCCGGTGACGGTGACGGTGAGGAGCAGGAGGTGGGAGGTCTGTTCCGCGTGGTGCGGGCGGAACAGCGTGACAGGAGCGGCAGGGATGAGCTGGACCGCAGTCTGCCGCCGCCAGACGGAAGGAACCTCCGAGACTGGACCACAGACGAGGTAACGGGACGCTCAGCAGACGGGGTAACGGGACGCTCATCAGACTGGGTAACGGGACGCTCATCAGACGGGGTAACGGGACGCTCAGCAGACGGGGTAACGGGACGCTCAGCAGACGGGGTAACGGGACGCTCAGCAGACGGGGTAACGGGACGCTCAGCAGACGGGGTAACGGGACGCTGGACAGACGAGGCAAATATGTTGTCTGACGCCTTCCTGCAGGGCCGTGGGTATATCGCTGACTATTGTCTGACGCCTTCCTGCAGGCCCGCGGGTATATCACTGACTTGTCTGACTCCTCCCTGCAGGGCCGCGGGTATATGGCTGACAATTGTCTGACGACTTCCTGCAGGGCCGCGAGTATATGGGTGACTATTGTCTGACGCCTTCCTGCAGGGCCGCGGGTGTATCACTGACTATTGTCTGACGCCTTCCTGCAGGGCCGCGGGTATATCACTGACTTGTCTGACGCCTTCCTGCAGGGCCGCGGGTATATGGCTGACTATTGTCTGACGCCTTCCTGCAGGGCCGCGGGTATATCACTGACTTGTCTGACGCCTTCCTGCAGGGCCGCGGGTGTATCACTGACTATTGTCTGACGCCTTCCTGCAGGGCCGCGGGTATATCGCTGACTATTGTCTGACGCCTTCCTGCAAGGCCGCGGGTATATCACTGACTTGTCTGACGCCTTCCTGCAGGGCCGCGGGTGTATCACTGACTATTGTCTGACGCCTTCCTGCAGGGCCGCGGGTATATCGCTGACTATTGTCTGACGCCTTCCTGCAGGGCCGCGGGTATATCGCTGACTATTGTCTGACGCCTTCCTGCAGGGCCGCGGGTATATCACTGACTTGTCTGACGACTTCCTGCAGGGCCGCGGGTGTATCGCTGACTATTGTCTGACGCCTTCCTGCAGGCCCGCGGGTATATGGCTGACTATTGTCTGACGCCTTCCTGCAGGGCCGCGGGTATATGGCTGACTATTGTCTGACGCTTTCCTGCAGGCCCGCGGGTGTATCACAGACTATTGTCTGACGCCTTCCTGCAGGGCCGCGGGTGTATCACTGACTTGTCTGACGCCTTCCTGCAGGGCCGCGGGTGTATCACTGACTTGTCTGACGACTTCCTGCAGGCCCGCGGGTATATGGCTGACTATTGTCTGACGCCTTCCTGCAGGGCCGCGGGTGTATCACTGACTTGTCTGACGCCTTCCTGCAGGGCCGCGGGTATATCACTGACTTGTCTGACGCCTTCCTGCAGGCCCGCGGGTGTATCACTGACTTGTCTGATGCCTTCCTGCAGGGCCGCGGGTATATCACTGACTTGTCTGACGACTTCCTGCAGGCCCGCGGGTGTATCACTGACTTGTCTGACGCCTTCCTGCAGGACCGCGGGTGTATCACTGACTATTGTCTGACGCCTTCCTGCAGGGCCGCGGGTGTATCACTGACTTGTCTGACGCCTTCCTGCAGGGCCGCGGGTGTATCACTGACTATTGTCTGACGCCTTCCTGCAGGGCCGCGGGTATATCGCTGACTATTGTCTGACGCCTTCCTGCAGGGCCGCGGGTATATGGCTGACTATTGTCTGACGCCTTCCTGCAGGGCCGCGGGTGTATCACTGACTTGTCTGACGCCTTCCTGCAGGGCCGCGGGTATATCACTGACTTGTCTGACGCCTTCCTGCAGGGCCGCGGGTGTATCACTGACTTGTCTGACTCCTCCCTGCAGGGCCGCGGGTATATGGCTGACTATTGTCTGACGCCTTCCTGCAGGCCCGCGGGTATATGGCTGACTATTGTCTGACGCCTTCCTGCAGGGCCGCGGGTGTATCGCTGACTATTGTCTGACGCCTTTCTGCAGGGCCGCGGGTATATCGCTGACTATTGTCTGACGCCTTCCTGCAGGGCCGCGGGTATATCACTGACTTGTCTGACGACTTCCTGCAGGGCCGCGGGTGTATCACTGACTTGTCTGACGCCTTCCTGCAGGGCCGTGGGTATATCGCTGACTGTTTCGTCACTGGCGAGTGGAAGGAGAGTGAGAACGCCTCCACTCTGCTGGCCATGGACGACGAGGGCCTGGACTCGGACGGAGACTTTGAGGACATGGAGACGGGCGAGAAGCACGAGGCGGGGCTGGCCGCCGAGGCGGAGGCCGGCTCCGACCAGGAGATGCCCGTAAATAAAGGTACGCAGCGCGGTAGGGAGAAGGGTATAGCGTCAGTTATCCGTACATTAACACGCGCACGGCCGGGGGGGGGGGGGGATTTCAACCGCCGGTTTTGTCATGAATAGCGGAAAACGTCGGCATTGGCGCAGCCGTTTGGGCATCAATTACCCACATAGTCGCACATAGAGAAGGGTACAACGTCGCCATAGATTCCCGCGGAGAGGTGTCCGTTCTGCAGCTGTGTTGGATTCTGAGGTAGATCGGCTGGTGGTTTGTATTTGGGTAATTAATTAGTGAAGGTCCGATATTGTGACGGCTGCATGCGGATGGCATATCTTATTTCCTTGGGTAGCCAACACGTACACGTAGCCAACAACACGTAGAAAGTCGCTGCACCATGTCTCCCTTACTCTAACTGTGCGGTGTGTGTGTGTGTGTGTGTGTGTGTGTGTGTGTGTGTGTGTGTGTGTGTGTGTGTGTGTGTGTGTGTGTGTGTGTGTGTGTGTGTGTGTGTGTGTGTGTGTGTGTGTGTGTGTGTGTGTGTGTGTGTGTGTGTGTGTGTGTGTGTGTGTGTGTGTGTGTGTGTGTGTGTGTGTGTGTGTGTGTGTGTGTGTGTGTGTGTGTGTGTGTGTGTGTGTGTGTGTGTGTGTGTGTGTGTGTGTGTGTGTGTGTGTGTGTGTGTGTGTGTGTGTGTGTGTGTGTGTGTGTGTGTGTGTGTGTGTGTGTGTGTGTGTGTGTGTGTGTGTGTGTGTGTGTGTGTGTGTGTGTGTGTGTGTGTGTGTGTGTGTGTGTGTGTGTGTGTGTGTGTGTGTGTGTGTGTGTGTGTGTGTGTGTGTGTGTGTGTGTGTGTGTGTGTGTGTGTGTGTGTGTGTGTGTGTGTGTGTGTGTGTGTGTGTGTGTGTGTGTGTGTGTGTGTGTGTGTGTGTGTGTGTGTGTGTTGTGTGTGTGTGTGTGTGTGTGTGTGTGTGTGTGTGTGTGTGTGTGTGTGGTTGTGTGTGTGTGTGTGTGTGTGTGTGTGTGTGTGTGTGTGTGTGTGTGTGTGTGTGTGTGTGTGTGTGTGTGTGTGTGTGTGTGTGTGTGTGTGTCTGTGTGTGTGTCTGTGTGTGTCTGTGTGTGTCTGTGTTTGTGTATGTCTGTCTGTGTATCATCTGCAGGCAAGGAGCAGCTGACGCGGAAACAGATAATGGAGAAGAAAAAGAAGCTGAAGGCCACGTTTGACGCGGAGTATGACGACAAGGAGGGGTCCAGCTTCTACGACGACCTCAAACGTGACCTCGACCAGCAGGCGCAGGTACCGACACCTGAAAACACAAACAGGGCACACCAAAATGTCCAGAAAATATGCTCAAGATGCCCTGATTGACGGTATGCATGCATGCATTGCATTTGCATGCATTGCACTATACATTTTCCTTTTCGTTTTATCCTAAACGCTAGGAAGCAGTATCTGCTAACCACTTACCCGTTTAATTTTTCCACTAAACGTTTCCACGGAATGCGTGTAACCGTTTCTGAGTTAGAATTTCATAGGCGTAGGAACAGGAGAGGGGCCAATTGCCTACCCACTTTTTCATGTGGGGGCCAACCATATGTTTTGCCCCACACCCGACCCCCACGCCACTTTTCGTCCACGAGTCAGCCCAGAACTGACACACTAAACCGAAAACCCAGAACTGACACACAACCGAAAACCCAGAACTGACACACTAAACCGAAAACCCAGAACTGACACACTAAACCGAAAACCCAGAACTGACACTAAACCGAAAACCCAGAACTGACACTAAACCGAAAACCCAGAACTGACACACTAAACCGAAAACCCAGAACTGACACAATAAACCGAAAACCCAGAACTGACACACTAAACCGAAAACCCAGAACTGACACACTAAACCGAAAACTCAGAACTGACACACTAAACCGAAATTACGCTATTTAATATTATAATGTATAATATATAACGCTATTATTAAAAAAAAAACGCTATTTTTTGCCCTCCTCCCGTTATTTTGCAATAACTCCTAAACCATCACCAGTATCGTCACCAATCTAATTGCAGTACCTTCTCTCACATCAATTTTAGATAGGTTGGCCAAAGGAAAAAGATGAGGTTATGATAGGTCAACCAGCAATGATGTCAGTCCGCCCCTGCAGCTCAGTCGGGAGAGCGCCGGGCTTCTGACCTCACCCGGTGTGGCAGCCCGGGCTCGAGTCGCTTCGGCGCTCGCTATTTGCCACTGACTGGGATGGCCTGTGGCCGGTGGCAGCGGTCGCACTCAAGGTCAGGTGACGTCAGAGGGCGGGGCGGACCGTGTCCAGGTATGTCGGGCACGTACAATTTTCGCTTCTAAATTCTGTCGGACGCCAGGAATTGCTTGATCGGTTGGTAGAGTCAGGGCCTGCGCAACAAGCTATGCTTAGCGCGGGGCTTGACCTCGGAAATCCATCCATTCAAAAACATTCGGACTAAATTTAAAATAAAGAAAAAAAGAGTGACGTCATGTTCTTCGGATTTTGTTGCAAAATAATGGTTTGCGGAAAACGCTGTCAAAGGTACAATGTTTGAGATAAATTCAATTGTCTTAAATCAAATTACTGACAATAGACCAGGCTATCAAACTGCCATCTCGGATTGTTTTTTTTTTAATTCAACATTTTGAGAAATCCAAATACTTTTGTTTAAAAAATTTCAAAAAAACTTAATTATCCAAAAACCGGATTATATGTGATCGAGACGTGTTCGGTGAATATGTGTACCAAATTTGAAGTCAATATCTTCCAAAATGACTGACTTATTACCTTTAAATGACCAAAAATCGCTTATTACCTTTAAATGACCAAAAATCGACCACCTCTCACAGCATTACTATGCATAAAACATGCATTTCCGTGTTTGCTTTTTACTTCTATTTATATGGAACAAACAATGTTCTAGGTCATTTTTCGCGTTCTAGACGAAAAACAACCCATAAACATGTGTTACAACGCCTAATGACCGTAATCTGCAGTTGACCTCGTGACCACGGATGACCTTGACCTGATACAAGGTCATGAACAGCTTAGAATGGTACTTAGAAGTGTTAGACACACGAATCATACCGATTTATCGACTGCTTAGGCGTAATATCGCAATTTTGCGCGACAATTTCATCCATCGAGATCTTTTGACACGGTCAAACATTTTGTACTTGACCTGACATGTGACGTCATCGGTGACCCCGAGGTCAACAATATTATGTTTCCCTCCATAAATGTACCAGGGCTATCGAATACCGTTTGAGTTTTTTTTTACAATCGGTCAGTAAGTTCCCGGAGATCCGAGGGGGGCAAAATATAGCCTCCCCCCAGTAAGTCGCGTTATGAATATACCCCAGTAACTCGCGGGGTTAATGAAGCCTTCGGTAGGCTTGCAGGGGCGTGCGGTAGGCTTGAGGGCCCTTGGACGGCCTAGTGTCCCTCTCGGCCTGAGAGGGCTCCTCGGTCGGATTGAGGGGGCCCTGGTCAACCTGAGGGCCCTCGGTCGGCCTGAGGGGCCCTCAGTCGGCCTGAGGGGCCCTCAGTCGGCCTGAGGGGCCCTCAGTCCGGCCTGAGGGGCCCTCGGTGGGCCTGAGGGGCCTTCGGTCGGCCTGAGAGGCCTATGAGGCAATCGTGTCAACAGTTATCGAAATATATTGCTTACAAAAAGTTTTTTTTTGTATATCTGGATAATTTAGCCAAATATGTTTAGCAAAAAAAAACGCAAAGTGTGGCGGCCATGGCCTCTCGGCCCCATTGTTCCTACGCTTGTGACATTTTCGCTCAGGTCAATATTGAGGGTACCAGAGGACATCAAAGGTAAAATTTTCCAAGTTTAGGACTTAGCTCCGGAAGCACCCCAAATATCTCTGGAACTATGATAGCTTGGAACAACCTGAGAGACGCAATCGAAAGCTCCTGAAACATGCTATCGTTTAGGTGTCGTCAAATTGTATACAAGGTCCAATAGTTTTGGCTCCAGAGGTAACCAAAGGTCATGTTGGCATTTTCTTCCCAAAAGTTGTTCGTGCATAACTTTTTACGTAACCCGGCATTGGCTGGGGTCTCAGCCGAATTTTCGGTCTTTTTTCAGCCGGTCTTTTTTAGCCGGCATTTATTTGTTGTATATGGTCACTACAAAAAAAACGCAACTTCAAAAATACATATCCCCATAAGCAAAAGTGAAATTGTAAGTAAGAGTCAAGGTCAGGTCACAAAAGGTCACAGGTCATACGAAAGCCATGCGACACATGTTGTATGGGTTATTTACCACGTATAATTCGATAGTAGCGGTCATTTTCACAACCTGACACCATATAAGTTCAAGGTCAGGTCACATAAGGTCAAAATTTGACATTTATAATATAAACATAGAAGGCATGTGTCTAGACCAGTTTTGTCTCAGAAATACAGTGCTGGCATTTATTTGTTTGTATCTGGTCACTAAAAGCAAAAACAAACGCAATTTCAAAATGTGGACTGTCATGAGTTAATCATACTTAGGGAGTCAAGTCAGTCAAAAAAAAGATATTGCTTTTAAATGTGGTTTTGGTATTGTCTACATCTGGTTCATCAACATATCTTCCGGGGTTTTTTTGTTTGATTTTTTTAAGGGCATTTTTTCAAAACAATCTTTTCTTTCATTTTTGGGGTCGAAAACATTTTTCTTCTTCAAAAATCCGAGATAGCAATTTTGTAGCCCTTGCCATTTGCTATCTTTTGACTGTTTTTCGATAGCATTTTGTTCAAAATGACATTTGTACGGCCTGCTAAAGTTTAGCTGATTTTGGTGTCAAACTCGTGTGTAGTGACGTCACTAAATTAGCTATATCTCGAAAAATTTGGAAGAATTTGCTTCATTTTTGCACAGAAGACGTAAAATTGATGTAGGAGAAGGTACCTGAGGTTTCACGTCGATAGCGCTATTGTTTTTTGAGCTACTATGAAAGTTCATCATGAGTGGGGCGAAAAACGCCCCCCCCCCCCCCCCCCACAGCAATGGCGGGTTAAACTCGACGTCAATTATCTGTATAAATATAGGTTGTTTCCATATTCTTAGATGGAAAAAATGTGTTTAGGCCTATAGCGCTTGTCAGCCCCCCCCCCCCTAACATAAAAATCCTGGCGACGCCAATGCTAGTGGCCCTTTGAATTGGGGATTGATCCTAGGAAAAATGCAGACATCTCAGATGCGTACGTAGATCGTAGATATACTTACGTATCTGATACGTATCGTACGTATCTGATACGTATCGTACGTATCTGATACGTATCGTACGTCTGATACGTATCGTACGTATCTGATACGTATCGTACGTATCTGATACGTATCGTACGTATCTGATACGTATCGTACGTATCTGATACGTATCGTACGTATCTGACTACGTATCGTACGTATCAGATACATATCGGACGTATCTGATACGTAGATCAGATACGTATTGCGTACAGTTTGTGATGCAGGTGCTTATCTCTTCTAAACGGGAAGGGCTATAACGATTTAAGTAGATGCACGCGCTTCAACACCCTGCAACTCACCACTACAGCGAAATTCTTGTTTACCATTCCTAGCTCTTCAAAAACAATTATCTTGAAGTTGAGATTTCTATAATGAAATTTCACACCGGATCACGAAGTTTTATAGATTTTGGTTGCGCCCATTTGTGCAAAGTGTGGTAATGTCAGAAACGTCGCTGAGTGATACAAGGCACCACTAATGATCCACCATTCTGCAAGTGTCGAAGATTTGACATTTTATCCATTCAACATCGTTGTGAGAGGACATTCCCTTTTTCACGAAGTTATCCACCTTTACTGTATGTAATATTTTAACGCAGGAAGCACGGCGCATTGTTGGGTGTCATAGCATGATAGCGGCGGCCAATGGGATCACCGTCGCGGCAGCGGCTTGCGCCAGAGAAGGTGTGGGGTGGGGTCGATCGAGTCGATTATTCGGGATATTTGCCGGGCATCCAGCTCTGATCACAGCGGCACAGCCACCTAGGACGGCAACGGCACAGATTGTGTCAGATGCCTGGTATCCGCACAGAATCCCCGCATAATCCCACAGAACAACACAGTGGCATGGCTCGCTGATGGTTTGAAACATTCTTAGACCCTCCTAAGTAAGGTATCTTTGTCCGTCTGGGTACGCAACATGACCCTCCTAAGCAAGGTATCTCTCCTGTCTGGGTACGCTACATGACCCTCCTAAGCAAGGTATCTCTCCCGTCTGGGTACGCGACATGACCTTCCTAAGTAAGGTATCTTTGTCCGTCTGGGTACGCGACATGACCCTCCTAAGTATAGGTATCTCTCCCGTCTGGGTACGCAACATGACCCTCCTAAGTAAGGTATCTTTGTCCGTCTGGGTACGCGACATGACCCTCCTAAGTATAGGTATCTCTCCCGTCTGGGTACGCAACATGACCTTCCTAAGTAAGGTATCTTTGTCCGTCTGGGTACGCGACATGACCCTCCTAAGTATAGGTATCTCTCCCGTCTGGGTACGCGACATGACCCTCCTAAGTATAGGTATCTCTCCCGTCTGGGTACGCGACATGACCCTCCTAAGTAAGGTATCTCTCCCGTCTGGGTCGCGACATGACCCTCCTAAGTAAGGTATCTTTGCCCGTCTGGTGTACGCGACATGACCCTCCTAAGTAAGGTATCTTTGCCCGTCTGGGTACGCGACATGACCCTCCTAAGTATAGGTATTCTTTGCCCGTCTGGGTACGCAACATGACCCTCCTAAGTATAGGTATCTCTCCCGTCTGGGTACGCGACATGACCCTCCTAAGTAAGGGTATCTTTGCCCGTCTGGGTACGCAACATGACCCTCCTAAGTATAGGTATCTCTCCCGTCTGGGTACGCAACATGACCTTCCTAAGTAAGGTATCTTTGTCCGTCTGGGTACGCGACATGACCCTCCTAAGTATAGGTATCTCTCCCGTCTGGGTACGCGACATGACCCTCCTAAGTATAGGTATCTTTGCAGTCTGGGTACGCGACATGACCTTCCTAAGTAAGTATCCTCTCACCGTCTGGGTACACGACATGACCCTCCTAAGTATAGGTATCTCTCCTGTCTGGGTACGCGACATGACCCTCCTAAGTATAGGTATCTTTGCCCGTCTGGGTACGCGACATGGCCCTCCTAAGTATAGGTATCTCTCCTGTCTGGGTACGCGACATGACCCTCCTAAGTATAAGGTATATTTGCCCGTCTAGGTACGCAACATGACCCTCCTAAGTATAGGTATCTCCCGTCTGGGTACGCGACAATGACCCTCCTAAGTAAGGTATCTCTCCCGTCCTGGGTACGCGACATGACCCTCCTAAG
>JAXIVJ010007601.1:0-52500 GCA_036785665.1 Chirona hameri
AAATAGCCTCTCCGCAGGCTACACGGTTCCTATCGTGACGTATTCCCTTTCTGGGTTCTCATTGGCTGACGCCCCGGTTGGCATGGAGAACGAAAGCGCTACTAGCGCTACTAGCGGCCGCTAGCGTGCGTCCGAAACAGACGCTTCCGGTAATCCAAAGTTTTGTTTAGTATTAATTACTACACAATATACTATAAAAAAACTAAGACAAACATACCAAACAAAATGAAAGTAACTACCCAGATTCGGAATAATATTACCATATATGGATGCACGTCATTCGCGGCAAGTATGGCGTTCGTGCTTCAATCAAGAATAATACAGATTTGTACAGCCTTTGCATTCACTCCCCGTGCAACTGCAATTCTTCGTCACCGACGGCGTGGGTATGTATTGGGTCCGCGTCTCGCTTATATGTATCCAGTTTCTGGTTAGTTAGTGGAATGTACTTTATTAATTGAATTATTTAATTTTTGTCAGTTCTGTGAGTAGTCATTGTTGTGTACAAGCCTTGGAATTTGTGCCATTTTACTGGACTTTTTGGGTCCAAAGAATTTTGCTCTCTTCATATCTTCATACTCAGGCAGCTCAATATTGTTTTCCCCGCAAGTTTGGTAAGACTTTGCTCGGCCTTCAGCCTCACTCGTAATATACACCCTTGACACCTAACTAGCTGAATTTGTGACCACCTCGTTGACTATAATATTTGTCATGTACTCATTGGTTATTTGCAGAACTTTGTACATACAAGTTATTGGTTCATGTCATATTCTTCTGCATCTCCTTCTGCATCTCCTGTTGCGCTTGAAGCGGCAGAGCAATGGACAGCTTGGCCGCAACTGCTGCTGTGCTTGAATAGTGCATGTTTGATCGGGTCTGCTGCAGTCTTGTACTCGTGGACTGGCGCATGTGAGGCCATTAAACATTTATATTGTTGATAAGTGTGGCGTTGGTCCAGTCCCCTGGGGTGCTTGACAAGGGATTAACTGTAGGATTTCAGAGATAACAATTATTGCGGCGTTAGAAAACAAAGTGAATTGTGATCTGTTGTTGAATTAACATTCTTAAAGTACCTTAACCTCAATAAATTTGTGATGCAAACTTTTTATTTCAGACATAAATGGCGCGTATGGTACATGGTTCGTATACACATTCCAGAATGTTATGTTGATATGGTTATTATTAGGTTATATATATACTGCAGTTATTATTTCTATGTACATATTTAATATTTTATTGTTTCACTTATGATAAGGAGCAGTCAGCAGAGTTTGTGATGAGTTAAGTACTCTTTAAGCTATTTTTCAGACAGAAAATTGATTTATATGGGTTTGAAAAGCACTCTAGAACATTGTTTGGACCCCTATATTATTTAGTTGCTCCATTTGTTTTGTTATATCAGATTTAACTTTGACTTGTAAGAGGATGAGTCGACTCAGCTTTGACTCAAGCAACATTCAGGTGACTCAACTTTGACTCAAGCGACATCCATGCGACTTCGCTCGGACTCAACTCAAACCCCTATTTTGATTAAAGGAAATAGTTCACCTTCAACATGGGTTTTGAACTGAAATAGCAGTTTTGTAGCCCGTGTTGAGAAATCCTTATCTGGAACTTTTCTTGGCTGAAAAGACTCTCCAGCCGAAGATATTTGACATTTTGGCGAAGGAATACGGCGCATATATGATGTACCGTACCGTCTGAAAGTGCCAGCACTGCATGGAGCATGCGCAGACCAATAACGCACACCATAAAACCAATAATTTACAACCTTCTGTCCTGAATTGGCGCGATGTAGGACCATTTTTAAACAGAAAAAAAGAAACTGTATTAAAAAATATAATAAAATCGTGTTCTGGAAAGAAATCCGAAGGTGAACTATTTCCTTTAAGCGACTCGACTCTGACTCAAGTTGAGCCCCTATTTTTTTAAGCGACTCAACTCTGACTCAAGGCGAGCCCTATTTTTCTTAAGCGACTCGACTCTGACTCAAGTTGATTTGAGTCAGTTGAGTCAAATCTGACTCACCGACTTCTGAGTCGAGCACAACCCTGGTGCAAAGTATTTTGTTCCAAAACACTTTGCACACCCCTCACGCGGCACGCGCCACGCGCAGTGGTGGTCGCTCACATGAGTCGGCACTGGTCTCAAACAGGGTAGGGTGGATGGGGTTACTCAGCAAAGAAGTCCGCTTGTCAATCAGACGTGCGGTTGCAGAGATATGAGCTTCTCCAAAAGCTGGCGGGCATGGCATGCCGATTTACAATATACACTTCGGAAATAGGTCGAACCGGTTTGACTGTTTTGCGGTCTGCACGCTTTCGTTTGTCAGATAATTCCTTCTTGGATATTTTTTCGAAGCAATAATTTTACCAGCATTCTTCGCCTAAAACCCCATTGCATCCAACGAAACCATTTAAAATGTCAAGGATCGGCTCATTTGTTTTATTTTAGACCTTATTTTTAGCGAATTTAACATGGGGGCAATGGACGGTCGGACGCTTTTGCCTCGTTACAGATGGCGCTAGTGTCGCCCGGCGGGAACGGGCAGCGAGCGGCCGGCCGTACGGCAGTCGGCTGTCTAGTTATATTCAAGGTACTTTAATAGAGGTAGGGGCGTAAGGTTTCAGTCACGTGACCTCCCAGCGCACGTGCAACCGATCGCCGGGATCCTCCAGTTGGCTCCAAGGAATCTCAGTCAGCTGATACTCCCATTGCTTTAACATGGAGATTTTGCAATGCTTTTTAGGGGAAAAATATTTAAGTACTAAATGACTTCGCAGGTCGATTCATGACCCGGGTATGGATAGAAGATAGAACAAGGTATTTTTGTATTACCCGGCGGTAGCTTTTCCCGCCTTATATTCCTCACCAGACGGTCTCAATCACAGCCCACAAATCGCACGCGTTCGGATAGAGCGCTTATGGAGGTGGTATCCGTGGCGGTGGGTGGTATTTTCGGATGGGGGGGGGGGGAACAAACCCAGGGGCCCCTTCGATCAAAGCGGCCCCATCTCACGGTAACCCCTCCTAAAAATGGCGCGAAATGGTATCTCCTCGGATTTAAGCCACTATTTTGCAGGGACCTAAATAGTCGCAAAAAAACGTCGGACAGGCCCATGTTGAAGTCTCAGGCCTTCCGAGGACCCCTCAGGCCTACCGAGGGACCCCTCATGCTCACCAAGGGCCCCATTAGGCCATACAGAGGGTCCCATCAGGTCTACGGAGGGCCCCTCATGCTCACCAAGGGCCCCTCAGGCCTACCGAGGGCCCCTCATGCCTACCGAAGGCCCCCTCAGGCCTACCGAGGGACCCCTCAGGCCTACCGAGGGCCCCATCAGGCCATACCGAGGGTCCCATCAGGCCTACCGAGGGCCCCTCATGCCTACCGAAGGCCCCTCCAGCCAGAGCCACCTCAGGCCGACTGGGGGCCTACTGTCGGCTTTAGAGGGCCCCTCAGACTGGCAGGGGCACCTCGGGCCTTCGGTCAACTTCTTGAAGGGTCCCTCTGACAAATTGATGTGTTGGGGGGGGGGGGGGTAAATCATGTTCCCCACCACTACTGCTTGAGTGAGGGGAAGCTTATTAAAAAGAAATGCGTCAACCGAGCCGCCCAAGACTTTGACCCGCCTGAACTGTTGCCATCTGACGTCACGACCAATCGGAGAGCAGAATTTCAAATTACGTAAATATACTTAATTATTTAAAAAACTAATAATCCGGAGGAATTTATAGTGAAGTGTCAATCTAAAAAAATATGTTTTATTAATTTGCTTTTCATCAAACACATAATAGTAGTGACTTAGGTACCCTGCAACTAGTCCATTATTTGTTTGTCAGAAATGGAGGTAGCTAATGCGCCAGTTCACTAGACAATGCGCCAGTAACTAGACAAACCCGGGCCTCCAATCAGATTCCTCCATTTGGTCACATGTCCTCTTGCCACCCACCTGGTTATATTATAGGTCAATGCTTGGGTCAATGAGACAGTTACAAGCTGGAGCAACTTGAGGTTAACGGTGCCACGGGAACAGGCCATATCTACCATATTTGATTGAGCTGCGCCCTTATGAACCCTTCGCGCTTTTTCCGCGGTTCAAATACATAAGGAACATGCGCGACAAGTTAGCGTCGTATTCGTATTCGTTTTCAGCGTCGAGTTCCGATTTTCCCCAAACTTAGCATATGGGTAGATCTCATCGAGTTATGTACGAATATGCAATCCGTTTTGACCTAGGACAAATGGTTTGACCTCCAGAGGTCACTGAAATGTCATCGCACGGGGTACCCTCTAATTGTTTCGTTTACCGTCCGATTTAATCGCAAAGGGGCTCAAACGACTCACCGGAACCCCAGCTTGCGTCAGGAAAAACAAAACATCACCTAGAGGTCAAAGGTCAAGGTCACGGGGACGAATACGAGATTTTAAGCTTTGGTACCAGCTTGTGTACCCTCTAGTTTTTTCGTTTACCGTCCGATCTGCTCGCAATGGGAAAAAAGGGACTCGCCGGCACCCCACCTTGCGTCAGGAAAAACAAAACATCACCTAGAGGTCAAAGGTCAAGGTCACGGGGACGAATACGAGATTTTATACTGCGGTACCAGCTTGTGTACCCTCTAGTTTTTTTTTCTCGTTTACCGTCTGATTTGCTTGCAATGGGCAAAAAGTGACTCGCCGGCTCAATATCTTGCGTCAGGAAAAACAAAACATCACCTAGAGGTCAAAGGTCAAGGTCACGGGGACGAATACGAGATTTTAAGCTTCGGTACCAGCTTGTGTACCCTCCAGTTTTTTTCGTTTACCGCCCATTTGCTCGCAATTTACAAAAAGGGACTCGCAGGCACCCCAGCTTGCGTCAGGAAAAACAAAAAATCACCTACAGGTCAAAGGTCAAGGTCACGGGGACGAATACGAGATTTTAAGCTTCGGTACCAGCCTGTGTACCCTCCAGTTTTTTCGTTTACCGTCCCATTTGCTCGCAATTTGCAAAAAGGGACTCGCAGGCACCCCAGCTTGCGTCAGGAAAAACAAAAAATCACCTAGAGGTCAAAGGTCAAGGTCACGGGGACGAATACGAGATTTTAAGCTTCGGTACCAGCTTGTGTACCCTCTAGTTCTTTCGTTTACCGTTCGATTTGCTCGCAATGGCAAAAAGAGACTCGCCGGCACGTTGGCTTGCGTCAGGAAAAACAAAAAAGCATCCAGAGGTCAAAGGTCAAGGTCACGGGGACGAATACGAGATTTTAAGCTTCGGTACCAGCTTGTGTACCCTCTAGTTTTTTCGTTTACCGTCGGATTTGCTTGCAATGGGCAAAAAGGGACTCGACGGCACCCCAGCTTGCGTCAGGTAAAACAAAACATCACCTAGAGGTCAAAGGTAAAGGTCACGGGGACGAATACGAGATTCTAAGATTCGGTACCAGCATGGTGTACCCTCTAGTTTTTTCGTTTACCGTCCGATTTGCTTGCAATGGGCAAACAGGGACTCGCCGGCATGTTAGCTTGCGTCAGGAAAACCAAAACATCACCTAGAGGTCAAAGGTCAAGGTCACGGGGACGAATACGAGATTTTAAGCTTCGGTACCAGCTTGTGTACCCTCTAGTTGTTTCGTTTACCGTTCGATTTGCTCGCAATGGCAAAAGGAGACTCGCCGGCACGTTGGCTTGCGTCAGGAAAAACACAAAAGCATCCAGAGGTCAAAGGTCAAGGTCACGGGGACGAATACGATATTTTAAGCTGCGGTACCAGCTTGTGTACCATCTAGTTTTTTTCGTTTACCGTCCGATTTGCTTGCAATGGGCAAAAACGGACTCGCCGGCACGTTAGCTTGCGTCAAGAAAAACAAAACATCACCTAGAGGTCAAAGGTCAAGGTCACGGGGACGAATACGAGATTTTAAGCTTCGGTGTCAGCTTGTGTACCCTTTAGTTTTTTCGTTTACCGTCCGATTTGCTTGCAATGGGCAAAAAGGAACTCGCCGGCATGTAAGCCTGCGTCAGGAAAAACAAAACATCACCTAGAGGTCAAAGGTCAAGGTCACAGGGACGAATACGAGATTTTAAGCTTCGGTACCAGCTTGTGTACCCTCTAGTTTTTTCGTTTACCGTCCGATTTGCTCGCAATGGGCAAAAAAGGACTCGCCGGAACCCCACCTTGCGTCATGAAAAACAAAACATCACCTAGAGGTCAAAAGTCAAGGTCACGGGGACGAATACGAGATTTTAAGCTTCGGTACCAGCTTGTGTACCCTCTACTTTTTTCGTTTACCGTCCGATTTTTTTGCAATGGGCAAAAAGGGACTCGCCGGCACGTTAGCTTGCGTCAGGAAAAACAAAACATCACCTAGAGGTCAAAGGTCAAGGTCACAGGGACGAATACGAGATTTTAAGCTTCGGTACCTGCTTGTGTACCCTCTAGTTTTTTAGTTTACCGTCCGATTTGCTCGCAATGGGCAAAAAGGGACTCGCCGGCAAGTTAGCTTGCGTCAGTAAAAACAAAACATCACCTAGATGTCAAAGGTCAAGGTCACGGGGACGAATACGAGATTTTAAGCTTCGGTACCAGAGCATGGTGTACCCTCTAGTTTTTTCGTTTTCCCTGTGACCTTGACCTTTGACCTCTAGGTGATGTTTTGTTTTTCTTGACGCAAGCTAAGGTGCCGGCGAGTCCCTTTTTGCTCATTGCGAGCAAATCGGACGGTAAACGAAAAAAAACTAGAGGGTACACAAGCTGGTACCGAAGCTTAAAATCTCGTATTCGTCCCCGTGACCTTGACCTTTGACATCTAGGTGATGTTTTGTTTTTCCTGACGCAAGTTAACGTTCCGGCGAGTCCTTTTTTGCCCATTGCGAGCAAATCGGACGGTAAACTAAAAAACTAGAGGGTACACAAGCTGGTACCGAAGCTTAAAATCTCGTATTCGTCCCTGTGACCTTGACCTTTGACCTCTGGATGACTTTTTGTTTTTCCTGACGCAAGCTAACGTGCCGGCGAGTTCCTTTTTGCCCATTGCGAGCAAATCGGATTGTAAACTAAAAAAAACTAGAGGGTACACCATGCTGGTACCGAAGCTTAGAATCTCGTATTCGTCCCCGTGACCTTTACCTTTGACCTCTAGGTGATGTTTTGTTTTACCTGACGCAAGCTGGGGTGCCGTCGAGTCCCTTTTTGCCCATTGCAAGCAAATCGGACGGTAAACGAAAAAACTAGAGGGTACACAAGCTGGTACCGAAGCTTAAAATCTCGTATTCGTCCCCGTGACCTTGACCTTTGACCTCTGGATGCTTTTTTGTTTTTCCTGACGCAAGCCAACGTGCCGGCGAGTCCCTTTTTGCCCATTGCGAGTAAACTAAAAAACTAGAGGGTACACAAGCTGGTACCGAAGCTTAAAATATCGTATTCGTCCCCGTGACCTTGACCTTTGACATCTAGGTGATGTTTTGTTTTCCTAACGCAAGCTAACGTGCCGGCGAGTCCCTTTTTGCCCATTGCGAGTAAACTAAAAAACAGAGGGTACACAAGCTGGTACCGAAGCTTAAAATCTCGTATTCGTCCCTGTGACCTTGGCCTTTGACCTCTAGGTGATTTTTTTGTTTTTCCTGACGCAAGCTGGGGTGCCTGCGAGTCCCTCTTTGCAAATTTCGAGCAAATGGGACGGTAAACGAAAAACTGGAGGGTACACAAGCTGGTACCGAAGCTTAAAATCTCGTATTCGTCCCCGTGACCTTGACCTTTGACCTCTAGGTGATGTTTTGTTTTTCCTGACGCAAGCTGGGGTGCCTGCGAGTCCCTTTTTGCAAATTGCGAGCAAATGGGACGGTAAACGAAAAAAACTGGAGGGTACACAAGCTGGTACCGAAGCTTAAAATCTCGTATTCGTCCCCGTGACCTTGACCTTTGACCTCTAGGTATTTTTTTGTTGTTCCTGACGCAAGCTAACGTGCCGGGGAGTCCCTTTTTGCCCATTGCGAGCCAATCGGACGGTAAACGAAGAAACTAGAGGGTACACAAGCTGGTACCGCAGCTTAAAATCTCGTATTCGTCCCCGTGACCTTGACCTTTGACCTCTAGGTGATGTTGTTTTTCCTGACGCAAGGTGGGGTGCCGGAGAGTCCCTTTTTGTCCATTGCGAGCAAATCGGACGGTAAACGAAAAAAACTAGAGGGTACACAAGCTGGTACCGAAGCTTAAAATCTCGTATTCGTCCCGTGACCTTGACCTTTGACCTCTAGGTAATTTTTTGTTTTTCCTGACGCAAGGTGGGGTGCCGGCGAGTCTTTTTTTGCCCATTGCGAGCAAATCGAACGGTAAACGGAAAAAAATTGAGGGTACACCATGCTGGTACCGAAGCTTAAAATCTCGTATTCGTCCCCGTGACCTTGATCTTTGACCTCTAGGTGATGTTTTTTTTTCCTGACGCAAGGTGGGGTGCCGGTAAGTCCCTTTTTGCCCATTGCGAGCAAATCGGACAATAAACGAAAAAACTAGAGGGTACACAAGCTGGTACCGAAGCTTAAAATATCGTATTCGTCCCCGTGACCTTGACCTTTGACATCTAGGTGATGTTTTGTTTTCCTAACGCAAGCTAACGTGCCGGCGAGTCCCTTTTTGCCCATTGCGAGTAAACTAAAAAACAGAGGGTACACAAGCTGGTACCGAAGCTTAAAATCTCGTATTCGTCCCTGTGACCTTGGCCTTTGACCTCTAGGTGATTTTTTTGTTTTTCCTGACGCAAGCTGGGGTGCCTGCGAGTCCCTTTTTGCAAATTTCGAGCAAATGGGACGGTAAACGAAAAACTGGAGGGTACACAAGCTGGTACCGAAGCTTAAAATCTCGTATTCGTCCCCGTGACCTTGACCTTTGACCTCTAGGTGATGTTTTGTTTTTCCTGACGCAAGCTGGGGTGCCTGCGAGTCCCTTTTTGCAAATTGCGAGCAAATGGGACGGTAAACGAAAAAAACTGGAGGGTACACAAGCTGGTACCAAAGCTTAAAATCTCGTATTCGTCCCCGTGACCTTGACCTTTGACCTCTAGGTATTTTTTTGTTGTTCCTGACGCAAGCTAACGTGCCGGGGAGTCCCTTTTTGCCCATTGCGAGCCAATCGGACGGTAAACAAAGAAACTAGAGGGTACACAAGCTGGTACCGCAGCTTAAAATCTCGTATTCGTCCCCGTGACCTTGACCTTTGACCTCTAGGTGATGTTGTTTTTCCTGACGCAAGGTGGGGTGCCGGAGAGTCCCTTTTTGTCCATTGCGAGCAAATCGGACGGTAAACGAAAAAACTAGAGGGTACACAAGCTGGTACCGAAGCTTAAAATCTCGTATTCGTCCCGTGACCTTGACCTTTGACCTCTAGGTAATTTTTTGTTTTTCCTGACGCAAGGTGGGGTGCCGGCGAGTCTTTTTTTGCCCATTGCGAGAAAATCGAATGGTAAACGGAAAAAATTGAGGGTACACCATGCTGGTACCGAAGCTTAAAATCTCGTATTCGTCCCCGTGACCTTGATCTTTGACCTCTAGGTGATGTTTTTTTTTCCTGACGCAAGGTGGGGTGCCGGTAAGTCCCTTTTTGCCCATTGCGAGCAAATCGGACAATAAACGAAAAAACTAGAGGGTACACAAGCTGCTACCGAAGCTTAAAATCTCGTATTCGTCCCTGTGACCTTGACCTTTGACCTCTAGGTGATGTTTCGTTTTTCTGACGCAAGGTGGTGTGCCGGCGAGTCCCTTTTTGCCCATTGCGAGCAAATCGGACGGTAAACGAAAAAACTAGAGGGTACACAAGCTGGTACCGAAGCTTAAAATATCGTATTTCTCCCCGTGACCTTGACCTTTAACCTCTAGGTGATGTTTTGTTTTTCCTGACGCAAGCTAGGGTGCCGGCGAGTCGTTTGAGCCACTTTGCGATTAAATCGGACGGTAAACGAAACAATTAGAGGGTACCCCGTGCGATGACATTTCAGTGACCTTTGGAGATCAAACCATTTGTCCTAGGTCAAAACGGATTGCATATTCGTGCATAACTCGATGAGATCTACCCATATGCTAAGTTTGGGGAAAATCGGAACTCGACGCTGAAAACGAATACGAATACGACGCTAACTTGTCGCACATATAAGGAACAGGGTGAGAGTTCCAATTAGCACCTTGGTCCCAGATGTTCATCAATTTAGTTCGACGTGCACATTCAAGGCCATAGAGACTAGGTAGACCCGTCCGGGGTAGGCAGCGAAATGCGTGATGTCATGGGCACGTGACGTCACACGCTCCCTATTCAAATAGTGTTAAATCGGCCTACTTACTTTCGTATCCTACCATTTGCATACCTTAGGTGCCAGAGGGATTAATTGAGCACTAAATGATAGATTGAAACGTCCTCTACAGCTCGCTTTTGGGACATTTTCTCCTAAATAGCAAGGGTGAGCCGCTAGACGATGTTAAAGGGAAATAATGACCTTTTTCCACTAAAATGGAGTTAGCACTTGAAATCGCCAGACGAGATCAAAATATATTGTAAATTCATCACATTTTGCATGAAAACTTTCCTACCGAAAGATATTTCAAGTTAAAGTTGATAAGCTTTCCACACTTTTAACGACCGGTACTTGCACTATTTCTGACCTTTTGTCAAGTACTTTTGGTCCTCATCAAACTGCGGGCTTTTCCCGTATTATTTTTTTACGCAATGGAGTGGAAAATATATTGTGCGTTCTGCTTGTTGTGATTATATGCCCGGCGATCTTCTAAAACTAACAGCGATTGGAAAAAGTGGCAATAAAATCGGAAGCTCATCGATGCACATCAACGCGGCATAGTTAGTGGTTGCGACCCTCAATTTTTGCAATTCGATTCATTTGTTTTCAACATTAGGAGTTGTGTATAGTTTGTCTGTGGCTGTATATAACACTATGCTTTATTTTATCATGAAAAATAATAATTTTTCCCAAAAAAACTAACGAACAATAACACAAAACTGGCAATTAAATCAGAAGCTCATCGATGCACATCGACGGCGACCTATTTAGCGTCGGCGATTTGTTTACAAAGTCATTGTCACGCTTCTCGGCGCACTTAACCATCTCGGCGCACTTGGCGAGTTGTTCCTGATTAGTATACCCAAGTCCCGTAGCAGGCTTTGTTAATGACGTCATTGGTGCCATTCTTGTGTAGCATTGAAAAATATATCTGATTTCGAGATGAAAGCTAATTAAAGACTTATTCAAATGATTGTTTTTAAGTTTGAATTTTCTTGTTAATCATTATTAAAGGTATTTTATCACTGTATTTCATAGTAGTTGACACTTCAGAAACTTGTGACGTAATAATATTGTATCTAATATGCATTTCCCTCACCTTTTGCCATTGTGGCGCAGTGCTGAGTGCTTTGCGAATACTAGCTTGCCTGGGGTTCAATTCATTCCGCTCTTATTTTATTCGAGTTGGTATAGTTTGCATGTTGTTGTTATTCATGACTTATACTGATAGTCAGTCATGCATCACGGATGCTTCACGGATTGCTTCACGGATCATTGCGCTGCTCGAACGCACGCTAGTAGCGCTTTCGTTCTCCATGGCAACCAGGCGTGAGCCAATGAAAAGCCAGAACGTATTCCCTTTCTGGCTTTTGATTGGCTGACGCCTGGTTGCCATGGAGAACGAAAGCGCTACTAGCGGGTGTCCGAGCAGCGCTCAGTTTGATCGGAAATGTCACAGAGGCTCCACAAATGCCGCACTCGATGTTACCAATGATAGGGAAGGACGAATTTGTCAATGACCTTCATGATGTACACAAGGTACTTGTTTTGTATTTCTTCCAAACTTACAACTTTGAATTTGGGAATAATTTTATTTAATTCTTAAATTTAAATAAAATAATTGTAAAAATATAACGGGAGCCTAAGAAATTGTTGCTAACAAAATCAAAAGGTCATTATTTCCCTTTAAAGCAAGGCATTCAACCGAGCGAGGCCCATGCCCATGTAAGGCATTGTTTGGATTTTGGCCGCGGGAACTGTCGCTGGATGCTGTTTTTGGTTGAAGTGCGAATTTTGTATTATTTCACCTGGTTGTTGATGAAGTAATGTGACTTGAGGATACTGTGGTGTCGTCAGACCGGTGTACCCTGTCTGTCTCCTCACGGAGTTCCCCTAGCGGACCCTATGTAGCTGGGAGTTGGTGAGCTGGCCGAGAGATGGCGCGCGGGTATCCAGCCGCCGCCAACCCGATCGGCCCGCGCGCGGGAGAGGGAGTTGGACAGCGACCGACGGCGGACCTGTGTGTGTGCGCGCAGTAAATACAGTCACTTGGGACCGGAGCACGTTGTGTACCGCGGGACGGACTGGGACCCAGCAGTAACCCAGGCGCGGGTACACAATAGATACTTTGTAGTAGTATCTATCAGGTGAAATTATTTTTACATCTGGATTACACTTATTTCACCTACAATTGTTGAAGATCGTTGAGTGACGAATGCGCCACCGTAAAAAAAAACATGGCGGCCGCGCCGGTCGAAGGCCTATTTTTTTTGGTAGACCGAGAAGTGCCACGAGACGGTCTACGAAAAGAAATACGCTTCTCCCGATTCGGCCACCCCATTGGTGGAAATCGAGCTGTCAAATGACGCCATGGGACAGGGTGGACACGTTACGGAGATAGCCATGACCAAGATTACTTTACTAATAAGGTTTGTTCACTAGGGAAATCGAACCGCCGCAGTGACGTCACACGATTTGGCAGGAATATTCCTTCATATGGTAGTAGTTAAAGAAGACGTTCTTGACGCAGATAATACAAAAAAGAAATGAGATTTCTATTTGTTTTTGTCAAGGTTCTTTAATATTCTAAGGCTTTTCTAAGGCTTGTCGGTGGTGGAAAAAGATAAAAATAGATCAGATAGGAACATGAGTGACATGCAACTTGAAAGACCGTGATTAAATTACTTTGGAAAGACCCATGTTGATGTTCTGGACATTTTGCTGAGAGATTAAATTACCTTAAGCATTGGTTCAGCATTTTTCCTTTATTTGTTTTTACATTTGAATGCAATGTTAAGCATTGGTTCAGCACGTTGTATCATTAAAATATGTTCTCAGTATGACATGTCTGCCTGACAGTAGGCTGTTTTCCTTTATTTTTGATCAGTTGTGTGAGAGCTGCAAGGGGAAGGATTGCGCCACTGGATCGCTCGCTGGTCAAGCCTACAGCTGAACCTCCGGAGGTTGTGATTAGCAATATATTTGGAGTTAGGTTGTTTTGCACTTGATGATTTCACGAGTCAGTTAGGGGTGCATTAAGATAGTGGTTAGAGTACTTGTCTCACGAGGTAATTTGGGAAGTTAAGCTGGTACTACTTGGCCCTTGACGAACAACAGTTGTGACTTGTGCGACATACTCTAATTGATACTCATTTGTCTGGTGCTGTGGACTGAAGCCATTTGTCTGGTGCGTCATTGTATATATAGCGATGTATGACTGTCAGTGGATGACATTGCGTATGTTATCTATAATTTGTATTGTTCATGACAGACCACGTGCAGGAGTTGTCTTCAGTCTGTTTTGAATATGACCTTGTATTGAATTGAAATACAGTTTGAAATGTGTTAAGATTAAAGTGTTGTTCTCATTTGGAGATTGTTTTAGAAACTATACTGAACAGCTGATGAAGATTGTTTAATGACATTCCATATAAATTTGCTCGCCCATTCAACATAAAACAAAACATATATATATATAAACAATATAAACATATATACATGATGTAGTCAATGCAACATAGTCAACGATCTGTAAAAGCAGTCATCTTCATAAATGCCAATCTTTACAACAAAAAACCAATTGCATTGTATTGTACAAAACACAGGGTCCTAGGATTGCTTTGAAGCCAGGGTGCGGAGTGGAAAATTCGGTCAAAAAATAACAATAGTGGAGAATTCAGCCTAAAAAAAGGTCATGATGTATTTTTATGTGCCAAAGCTCACCCATCAGAATCAGCTGTTAGAAATGGCAGTACTTTCCTAACCTTGTTTTCATCCACAGGTTATTATTAGCATTAATAATATCAGTGTTGAGTTATAGTTATCCAATGACCAATACATCCTGATTTAGGGAGTGGAAAATTCACAGTAAAACTGGGGAAAGAGTGGACAAATATTACCCACAGGGTGTCGCTTTCCACCCAAATTTTGCAATCCTAGGACACTGACAAAACATTCACTTATACTGCACTTTGTTTGCCATTTAATGTACACAATGGAATAAGAACCTCTTATGACACAAATACAAAGCATGTAAACATAGCTGACTAGCTTCGTCAGAAGACAGGCACTGACCACCTGCTTCAGCCGTCGGCAGAGGGCCGCCGACTCCGCCAACACCATCTCGACCAACACCAGCAGGCTCTCGGTGAGCATGTGCAGCTTTGCACTTTTGGCTGACAGTCCAGAGGCAGCTCTGCCCGTGCTGTTTCACTTCGCGCAGCCGACGCTCGCTGGCCTCACTAGCGCACGACAGGCAGTCGGCATAAGCGTCGGTTGACGCGTTCTAGGCCGCCGGCGTCGAACAGCTGGCGCTCCTGGGCCACTGCTATCCGACCCAGCGCGTTGGTCGGCGTCGGTAGCTAGGTGCAGCGGCGTCCAACCGTGCGCATCGCAACACTCTGTCGGCCCCGCGTCCCAACAGCGTCACCAGCACGTCGTCGTCGTAGTGGCAGGCGATCAGCGCCAGCTGAATGCGGCCGCGACCTCGGCTCGATCTCAAGCTCCCTGCCAAAGATCATGAGCATGCCGAAATCAGTCTATTGAAAATGGGGTCAGCTACTTATCGAGTGTCTGCAACAGTCACATATTCACATAAATCACGACAGCCTGGAATACAATCGGTCGACCAAATGGAACTCAAGACTGGTTATTGATTCGACTTGGATGGAATTGATTGGAATCGTTTAATCAAAATTCCTTGAATCAAAGAAGACTCGATTCACGACCAGATCTTTTGATTCATGAATCGTGATTGAATCAAAACCTGCATGGAACCAAGGCTGATTGAACCAAAAGATTTAACGATTCTGAACGATGCAAGTGCACATGGTAAATTGTGCACATACAATGCAGTCCCAGTGTCTACATTCATGTATGCTGAAATATTATTGCTGTAACAATGTTTTAGTGATCATATATATGTGTTTCCATTTGTATTAATTTTACATAAATTCAACATTTATATTGAAATGTTGAATCTAATGTGAATCGATTATTTGTATTATTATTTGAATTGGAAAGAATCAATTCTAAAAGGTTGAATAAATAATCAGTCTGAACACAAATGTGCAATACTTCTGTTGTAAGCGAGTGTTGTCACACATTTTTATGAAGAAAACATCAAATTCATAAATAACTGGAGTTAGAGTCTATCTTCTTCACACAACTACATTTGAAACTACTTAGCATTATATTTGACCATTTGACACTGAACCTTAATACATCAATTCATCTATCAATGTATCCCTACAGTTTTGTCACACAAATATCTCCAAACTGCATCACATCATAGTACCTTCCCCACCCCTCAACTTGCCAGCATTGTCACCTGTTTTGATGCAAAATGTCCTTGAAGCATCGCAGTTTGTCAGTTGAGGTGGCTGTTGTGGACGGCAGTGTCACCCGACCAAGCGGTGCCGACAGCTGCTCACTGCCAGCACAGCATTCAGCCTAGAAAACACAAATACTGCTTAGAGAAATGCAAAGGCCATAAAGTCCAGTCCAGTCAAATTATTTTTAAGCCTTTATTTACTTTCAACAATTTTGGACTTCTTTAGCATGTAATAGTGAACACAAGCCAAGAGCAAGTTCTTTGGTCCAGTCCAGTGCTATTAGCCCAGCAGGTATAACATAGATTACAAACTGGCTTACATATCATTGTGCAACTAGGATGTTACATGGTAAAACAAAGCTAAAGTTAAGTAAAGGCTGAAAACAGACCAAGACCTCCTTCCACAATGTATGCTGGTATTCATGCTTTCAGCAAAATGCAAACCATGTTCCAACCAAGTTCCAAGGTTGACATCATCCATGCATCCAAAATTTGTCCAAGATCCAAATTTATCTAAGCAAACTACTAATGTAAAGTTGGGTTAAAGGGAGTGTGCCTACTGTTTTGAACTGTCAAAATTATTTTCCCTACGATAAGTAGCTATTGTTGTGATGGTTGGATACGATGAAATTCACATCTGGAGCCCCTTTAGTTGAATTTTCACTTATATTGTTTTCGATTATTTTTCGTTTCGATATCGAAAAATGATTCCCACTACGGTGAAGGTAATCAGAGGTAACACATTGTTACGTGAACGACGCACCTAAGACAAGCATGATGCATGCAAGCATGATGGCCGCCCAGGCTCTGTTGTTCGGCAGCTGCTATCAGCGCGCACAAGCTGTTTGTTCGAATTGCTATTGGCCGGTGATAACGATATGCTAGCAGTGTAATCGATAGTTGCAGTGCTTTTAGTAGTGGGAAGCCATCTGGAGTCTACTCGATAACTTTTTGCTCCCAAGCAAATTCCTGGAGTCTTTGAATATCTCAGCAACTAGGGTGAATCTGGAGAAAAGAAGTAATGGTTCAATTCAGAAAATTGTGTTCTATCGACCAGTGTCAATAACCCCAACTAAGTGATGTGAGTAGGCACACTCCCTTGAAATGGCAAATACACAATCAGTTGCCTAAATGCCAGTATGCAAAACGTCAGCAAACTGGTTATTGATTCAACACTGATTGAATCAATTGGAATCGTTCAATCAAAATTCCTTGAATCAAAACATAATGAATTCATCATCAGATCTTTTGATTCATGAATTGTGATTGAATCAAAACCCGCATCAAATCAGGGCTGATTAAATCAAAAGATTTAACAATTCTTAACAATTCAAGTACACTGGTAAATTGTGCAAATACATGCAGTCCCTGTGGCTACATTTATTTATATTGAAATAGTATCACTGTAACAATGTTTTAAGGATGATATATATGTATGTTTCCATTTTGTATTATTTGACAAATTCACCACATATATTTAAATGTTGAATCAAACGTGAAAAGATTAAAATCTTTGTTTTGATTCTTTGAATCGTAAATAATCAATTGTTAACATTTTAGCTGGGAATCGAACGGTGATTGAATAATTCAGATTCAAAAATGAATCATGATTTAATTGTTCCCCCCAAATGGGGCAGGATTTGTGCTGCCCAAAATATTTTGTCAATGTTCCTGCCATGTTTTGCATACTGGCCTAAATGTGCTTACATATTAGCACATTGTGAACAGCACTAATGTCAATGTGTAATGCAATAGTTCAAGCTATACCAATAGCGGGTAAAAATATAAAATCAACACATGTATAAACTACATATTGATCTTAAACTACGACAAAACAGACATTTTTCACACTGAATACTAAAAAAAAACGTAATACAAAAATGGCGCACTATACCAGGATGATGCACTGGCCAAAACTATGGTAGTAAAGTAAAAACTTTGGCTGGCGCTGCAATTATGCCGGTCTAAAATAATTGCCTGTAGATTATTTAGAGTTAAAAGCACATAAATGGATGATCTGGGATTAATATAGGTCGAGCAGCCATACCATCAGAGTGAAGCGAGAATTGGGTTTGGTAGCATCTGGCAGCAGAATTCTACCACAATTCTTGAAGAGATTCCTTTATTTGGGGTAATATTGAAAGAATTTTTTCCCTTTGTTGAAGGCAATCCTTTCCGCCCTCATGCAGTGGTCACTGCTACAGCATAATTTTGCCCTTTTTACCATGATACCATGTGTTTATGTTTTACTATGCATTTAGTAGTTTACCATCGTGTTTTATCTCTCACGACTTCGCCTGTTATTGGAGTCTTGCTCTGTTGGCGATCAATAAAATAAATAAATAAATAAATAAATGATTTTTGCTTCTTGAGGTGCATTTCTCAACTAACCAAGAACGTCCGCTTCCAATGAAGTATTTGTATATACCGTTAACGGCATACTCTTGGCGTCAGTCCTTCGTAATTGTCTTCATTATTTACATGTGTTAGAATAGGGTAAAGGGATTCTGACCGCCGTGGTGACGTCATAGTAAAGGGAGCCCGCGATTCGTGGAGGGGGGCTGGCCATGACACCCCCCTGGTGCACATTCACGTTCGCGTGATACATTCACGGTACCCGCGGTACAGTTATTAAGTTACCTTAGTGCTGTTCACAACGACAACTTGCGACAACTGATTCCTTAGCCACCTAGGTGGCTAACAGGGACGATCCCAGCATCCCCAATTTGTGGTGCTACTGCATGTTGCTTTGCCACAAAACGGAATATTTCTGGTGTTTTCAAATACAGTTACCAACAATTCCCGCATAATTCAACACCCAAACTGGACCTTTCACGTCAAATCACCCATAATCACACACTTCGTCAACAGTAGTACCATGGATTACCTAACCCCTAAGGTGTTGTTCATCCATGGTAGTACCTACCCCCTATTACACTCGCTCCTGCCGCCCGATCTGGCATCTTGGTGTTGCCAGCTTAGCCTCCTTCGTCGAACGTGGCTAATGAGTATTTTATCTACCGTGGGCTAATGGCTGTTTAGCCACCTAGGTGGCTAATGGTGGCGAATGGTTCGAAATTGAGTTGCAATCCGGAATAACGATTCTGGTACTTGTTTACTTCACTTCGCACTTTTCTGCTTCAAACTTGCAATTTTCCTCATTAAATCACACGTCCTTGGTCAGAAAATTGTGATAAACTGCGCCGCGTATGTCGTATTTCGGTTGTATTGTGCCGTATACTGTTTACCCGTGTTTACATACATAACGGTGATAGATAATTTCTGCTGGATGACTGAAAGTGAAGGTATTTCCAATTTTATTTGAAGTTACTTAGTAAAACTTATGAAAGCCTGTAATTCAGAAAGGAGTTGTACTGTTATGAATCACGTTAAGAAAAGGCTAGGTATTCAATTTTACTGGCATCAATTGCCTGCCTTAGTCTTGTTTTTGTGTGTCTTCTTGTATGTCCATGCAGATTAAAGGCTATTCAAATTTACTGGATTATTTTTTGCTGATAGGACTTCAGAATTAGGGCAGTGAGCCCTTATCAATTAACACAGCCATAGATAACATGAAGTACCTGGATTGGACACTCAATAATTGGCCTCAAATTTCAGTTCTAAAATTTAAAATGGAGCTATTAAGCGGATACACTTTTTTGTTTCAGCTTGTGCAAATGCGAGTCCAGCACCGTCATTCACTGCTGTGGTTAAATTTGAGGCCGATTTTTCAGTGTCCAATCAAAGTATTTCATGTTATCTATGATGCAGCATATCTGTATGTTTGAACTAATTCAGCATATCTGTTTCCCAGATTGAAATGGATGACTGTGAGAAGACTGTTTGGGCATTAATCTTGTTAGCCCTTTGCCTTTAAGTCGAGGTGCTATTCTTATCTTGAAAAACAGTGAACGTGGCATCAGAAAAAAAGAAGAGAAGGCATATGGCAGGAGTGAGAAAGATTGTGCTTACTTCACATCTTTATGGACATCCAACCTGGTGGCACCAGACTTGACTCCACTCTCCAGACCCAACAAGCATTGCTGATTCCATCCCACTTAGGAAGTGTGTCCCCATTGCATTGTGGGTTATGGCATCCACAACAGAGATGAGGACTATAATTCAGAAGTTTGGTGTCGCTTGTTTCATGTTTGTTTGGTGTTGCTAAGAGCACCGTCTTCAAGTTCTTCAACATGTTTCTTTGGTATGTTGTCATAAGAAAAAGAGGAATTGTAAAATGGCACTGTCATGAATTTAACTTTCCTTTATATACAAGTGTGATGGTGTTTGTGTTTCAATCATAAGTTCAAATGTGATATGTTGTAAGTGTCTGTTTGCTAAGACATCATTGTATGTTTGTGACCTGTTGTCATGATCTTCTCTTCAGTACTTTTATCAATGAAGCTGTCATGTTCGTGTTCGGACACTGTTGTCATATGTATGTATATATCGACACCGTTGTCATATGTATATATATATATATATATATATATAAATATATATATATAAGCAAATGCAAATATGGTGTCTGTTCAGAGGACATGTTCGGAGTAAGGGGAGCTTATTCTAGAATGGCATGTCTCAAAACAGTGCTGAAAACCATCCATCAAATTAATATAAATTGCGGCCTTACAAGCACAACTGTTCAGAGATAGGGTCAGGGTAGGGTAGGACTACATACCTACCTCCCTACCCAGGGGCGCAACCACCTATACGGACAGTACGGAATGTCCGTACCGTTTTTGACGGGCGCCGAAGGCGCCCCCCCCCCCCCGTACCGATGTTTTTTTTTTGTAATTAGCGCTGTCAACAGGACATGAGGCACCAGTGGCGTACAGAGTATACGGTCATTCAGGGCATGACCTGGTTCTTTGGACCCGAGGCGCCCATGTAAAGCTGGCGCCCCTCCGATCAGTGACGGCGCCCCTTCGGCTCGTGACGGCGCCCCTTCGGCTCGTGATGGCGCCCCTCCGGCCAATGATGGCGCCCCTCCGGCTAGTGACGGCGCCCCTCAGGCTAGTGACGGCGCCCCCTCCGGTCAGTGACGGCGTCCCTCCGGCCAGTGACGGCGCCCCTCCGGCTACTGACGGCGCCCCCTCCGGCTACTGACGGCGCCCCTCCTGTCAGTGACGGCGCCCCTCCGGCCAGTAAAGCCGCCCCTCCGGCTAGTAACGGCGCCCCTCCGGCCAGTAAAGGCGCCCCTCCGGCCAGTAAAGGCGCCCCTCCGGCCAGTGACGGCGCCCCTCCGGCTAGTGACGGCGCCCCCTCCGGTCAGGGACGGCGCCCCTCCGGCCAGTGACTGCGCCCCTCCGACCAGTGACGGCGCTCCTCCGGCCAGTGAAGACGCCCCTCCGGCCAGTGACGTCGCCCTTCGACCAGTGACGGCTAAATCAGTCCTTCATGTACACAGAAGTGAAATTAGATGAGTTTTAGAAACATGGTAAGGGAAGATCATTATGAGACCGAACCGACTGTACATACATACACCTACCTACATCTAAAAAATGACACATTTGTGATATTGCGTTTTTTGACGATGGCGCCTTCCTTGAGCGGTGGCGCCCCCTGGACGATGCCCCCCCCCCCCCAACGCCAATGTGTCCGTACCACTTTTTTGGACCTGGTTGCGCCCCTGTCCCTACCCCACCCTTATGCATGAAAGAGAGGCATATCTTCTCCAAACACGTTGATGGGGCTGTGAAGAATGAAAAATGCTCAAGGTACAACCAGATCCTTAATGACACATCCCAAGGCTCACTCCATTTGATCCACATCCTTGCCAAAGTTGGAGGGCTCAATCAAACCTGAGTTGGGGAGGGGGGGGGAGAGTGCTGAATCCCCTCCAACTGAATATGAAACTACATCAGGGGCGGATCCAGGGGGTGGCCGCAGCGGTCGCCCCCGCCCCCCCCCCGCCAGAAGGGCGCACCACGGGCTGTCTGTCAGCCCGTGAGCACACAGCGTCCCTATGGACCGCTTGGACGCCCTGTTGAAAGTAACTTACCGAGTATCAGGTCATACAGGTCATGACCTGGTCCTTTTGACCCGAGGCGCCCTTCCTGCCAGTGACGGCGCCCTTACGCCCATTGATGGCGCCCTTTCGGCCAGTGACTGCGCCCTTTCGGCCATTGACGGCGCCCTTTCGGCCATTGACGGAGCCCTTTCGGCCAGTGACGGCGCCCTTTCGGTCAGTGACAGCGCCCTTTCTTTGGAAGGCACCCATAAATTGGCCTGCGGCCACCCCTAAAATATCCTGAATCCGCCCTTGAACTACATCCCTGGCATGAATAATCCCAGAGAAAGAAGGGAGTCTTATTTGAAATCCTTACTCTCAACGCGTTGTCAACAACAGAACTTGAACACAGACAGGATCGCCATTCGCCAGAAAATGGTGAGTATTTCCAAGGCTCTATAGCAGTCTTTCCCTGCTCATAACATTTAAATTTCGCGCCTCTAAAATCAGCAGACGAAATTTGGTATATTTGGGTTAATAAATGGTACATATTTTAGTATGTATGATAAAATATTCAGAACAACAATGAATTCCCATTATTCGTCCTGCATTCTTTGTGAAATAATTTTAAAGAAAGCAAAAGGTGGTAATATTGATTATCTCAAAACAAATTGGCTAACCAGCAGCATCTTTTCATAATTTAGTAGGAACTAAAAAATTATTGGTTTGAACCAAATCCGTTCCTACTAAAGATTGCTAAGCGACAAATCCTTAGCCACCTAGGTGGCTAAGGATTTTAGTGGTCGTTGTCGGGTGCGGGTGCGGGTGAGGGGGGTGCGGGTTTGAGGCATCAAAAGAAAGTCGCGCCAGCTGATGTTTGGTCCTCCGATTTCGGAGATACCGAATAGCAAAGAGTTAACAGGAACCTCAATGTGTAAGTGCATTGCCGCCTCATCCAACTACAACAGCGTCTGCTGCGGGTTTGGTTAATTCTACTGACAGGAAGTTAACAGGAACCTCAATGTATAAGTACATTGCCGCCTCATCTAATTGCAATAGCGTCAGCTGCGCCGGTTTGGTCGCATGTGGTTAACAGGAATCTTAATGTATAAGGGCATTGCCGCCTCATCTAATTACCGCAAACACGAATTTCTTATTGGATGCTTATGAAAATGTCCAATTGTTTGAAACGTTTTATAATGAAATTAATTACCAATGGTATATAATACTTAAGCAAAATATGTCTGGTTTAGGAGATATTTTTTACTTAGTTGTCAAACCATGCACCCATTGCCCCTGTGTTGAAGCGGCAAACCCGCGCTACCTAGTTATTAAAGCCCTGTTTCAAATCAGCTGCTGTGCTGTTGTCAGCCGAGATTAGAGAGCCTGATTCGCTGGAAGATCGATGACGTACTACTACGTCATACCAGGTGACGTCATACTCCTGCTGACAAGTGCCAGCTCTGCTGCTGCGAGGAAGCAGGTGCAGGACGCACGTTTTGTCAGCAGGCACGGAAATTGGCGCATGCGGCAGTGGCGCAATTGAAGGCGGGCTTGTAAACAAAGCAAAGAGCGCTTGTTTCGGGTTGAAAGCAGCGAACTCTGTCCTATCTTTCACAATCACTTGCCTGCCTTTGCTGTATTATTATCTTTTTGGTTTCCGCGCACATGCGTTAGAATATGTCCTTTCTGCGCCACATCTGTACGGCTGCCATTTTGTTGGCAGCTGATTTGGAACCAATCCAAATGAAACTTTTATGTCTTTATGTCTTTAATCTGTCAGCCCAGCGCTATGGGCGGAGTCTATTCCCTGCTGCCATCAGCCGACAGCTGATTTGAAACAGGGCTTAAGTTACCTTGGGTCGTTGTGAACAGCACTCTTGCCGCAGTACTCACCGTGGTGTAGTATTCTATTTACCCACGGGGGCGCCAACCTCTGACGTCACGCGCAAATTCCAATCAGCTGTTGTACGGTTAAACTATTTATCGGATTGAGCGCGCCGCCGCAGTAGAGCTGCAAATTTAGTGGACACTCAGGCCACCGAGTGGCGGTATTTAACGACCTGAGTACTATTGTTGATTATAATAGCTAAAGAAGCATTATTCAAGCTATGTTGTTAAATTAATTTATTTGGCTTGTGCTAGCATTTCTTTCTGTGAAAATAGAAGTAAACAAGTGCAAATAACTTCTTACCAAAATAAATACTATTTATTATATAGTATTTATTTATCTCATGAGTCATGTCATACTCATGAGTCATGTCATACTCATGAGTATGCACGCACGGACTATATGAAACCGTACTTGCTTTCGAGTCTGTAGTCTCTATTCATATTTAGTCCCTTTTACCTTTTACGAAATTATTTTGATACTTTCGTTGCAATACATATCAAAGCAGGAATGCCACAGTGGAATGTCCAGCCACTGTACCTACAATTTTGTTTAAGTTTGACATCTGAATGGGCCCGTATTACTGCGACGGAAGTCCTATTCCACCCGCAGTATCCGAAGTCTTCATAATTAGATTACACCTTTTGCAATATTCTCATTTCTCTCCAAGCACATACTTTAGCTTGGCCTTCGCTGATGCAACCAGTTAGCGTGTCCCTTCCCGGTTAAAAAGGTCCTGCTTTTCCTGCAGAAGTTTCTACCGTCTGGGAATGGTGCAAAGAAACCAGATAATTTCGCCGTTGCCGTATATTTCCATCATGCGTCGGCGAGAGGTCATCGACATCATATTTTGTTTTGCCAAAGATACGCACGCCAGTAAAGAAAAGGGACAATAAATAACCAGCATAGGAAGTAGGAACATAATCAGAACATACTATCTTATACTGGCATATACCAACAGTAACATGCCTACTACATATCACGCATTTACATGCCGCATCATCGCCTATTTCAACTATTAGTCACCTATTTAATTTGCCAGCTATCCTAATAATCACTTCTATCCTAATAAAACATACGCATATGCGCATACCCACACAAATGACGCAAACGAATATCAACCAAACGAAACGAAACGAATGACCGATATCGGTGATACGTCGACGATATTCAGACGTTGGAACCGTGAGCGACAAATACATCAGCAGCTTTTACGAAGCATAAATACACGTGGAAACATCGAGTTGATTGCTACATAACAATAAAGGCACATGATGCGTGCCAGCACAAATACAAGCTCAAACATCTCGTCTCCAGCAATGCGCTCACAAGTAAAATTCAAGTTTGATAAATCACCGGATATGTCAATCTTTTTCAGACAGCATACCTCACCACTATCTGCAGCACGCAATCTATTATTGCGCAAAGACAAACTACATGTCGCATACTACGCTTTGGAGTTTTTGGGCACCTCAACTGCTCGGGTTATTGGCGATAGACTGTGTGTCTTGTAGACGACACAATGCTAGTGGCGGTGGCTGCCAGGGCCATCATCACGTTGTTGCCCCGCATGTGCTGCACCGGGCCGCCGCCGCCGCGGCCTGGTGACGGCCGGACACCGATGGCGGAACGCGCGATCCCATAAGCACGGCACCAGCATTGGGGCCAGCTTGCGGTGGTGCGCGCTCACGCGGCTCTGGCCGCCGCACGGTGGACCATCTTGGTATTATCTTGTATCTTGGCATTGGCTTGGTGAGCCTCTTGAGCAGATAGTCGGTCTTGGCATCGGGCTGCTTATTGAACACAACGGCCAGCGTCTTGGCAGCGCGCGCCGCCGTCAGCGGGTGCCGCTTCTTCAGCGCCAGCTTGGCGAGCATCACGGTGACGATGTCTTGCTGCGGCACAGCCACGCTGGGCCGGGCGGCGGCCAGCAGCGCCGTCAGCTGCGTGTGCTGCCACGGCGCCGCGTGGGAGAGCGGCACGCCGTGCCACCGCTCAGCCAGCGTGCTCAGCACGTGATCGCCGTCTCCGTTAAGAAAGAAGACGTCCGCTCCACGATGTCAGTCACCGTGGCCAGCACGCGCTCGGTGGCGGTGGCCTCCTCGCGGCTGACGCGCACTTGCCGCACCAGTGGCAGGGCGGCGCGCGCCGCCTCCAGCCCGGTCACGCCGGCCGCCACCGCCGCCAGCTGCCGCTCAGCCTAGTTCTCCGGCGACACCGCACCTCTGTTGGGCTGGGTCAGCAGCGGCTGCACCAGAGCCGTCACCACGGCATTGGTGTGCTGGTCGGCCGACGGTGGCGGCCCCGATACAGGTGAGCGCCGCCGCCCGGACCGCGGCGTCCTCAGTCGTGTCCAGACCGGCCAGGTGCTCCGCCAGTGGTTCGCCTCCGCCTCGCTACCAGCCAGGGGCAGGAGCTGAGCACGGAGAGCGCGGCCGTTTGCAGAGGCCGGTCTCCGCCGGCCACCTCGGCCAGCAGCACGGCAGCCAGCCGCGGCCGCAGCGGCTCCACAGCCGGCGACTCGTCCGCGCCGCCGTCCGCCAGCAGCTGGCCATGCGCGCTCAGCGTCTCCAGCCGCTCGGCGGCCGAGTCTCCGCGCCGGCCTCCAGCTGGCCAAGTAGGGCCGGCACCGCCTCACCCAGCACCAGCTCCCGGCCGCCGGCGCAGAGCACCACCAGCAGCGGCGCCGCGCCGGCCATCAGTCGGTCGCCGCCTCGCTGCGCCGCGTGGTGCAGACACTCGGCCAGCAGGGGGCGCGTCCACCGATCGGCCTGCGCCGGCACAGCCGCCACCAGCTGTAGCGCGCGCGGCTGCACCTCCGGCTGTCACGCCGCCAGACACTCCCGGGCCAGCGCCAGCCGCAGCGGCGCCAGGTGCGGCGCCAGTGTAGACGCCGCAGCAGCGTTGCAGCAGCGCCAGCGCGTCCAGCTTGGCCTGCGTCAGGTCCGAGTTGAGCTTCTCCAGCGCCAGCGGCAGGCAGAACTCTGCGAACTGTCCGGTGCCGGCCAGGCAGTCGTGCAGCGCGTCGGCCAGCATCTGTCGCGTCACGCCGTGCGAGCTGTCCGGCGGCGGCGTGAAGTTCACCCGGAAGTAGCAGGCCAGCAGCTCGAACAGGTCCTCGGCCAGCGAACGAACATGTCCTCGGCAGGGTGGCGAGGCAGTTTGGCAGGTGGGTGCCTCACACTGCTGACCGGGCATACATGCGCATGCGCTTGGCGTTGCGCTCATTCACCCGGCACTCCGTCAGGCTGCCTTGCAGCCACTTCAGGCGGATGTGCGTCCGTGTGACGGCGTACTTTCGCACCACCCGAGGGTCGATGCGGGAGTACTCGAAAGCCTCCACCTGCTCTAGCCACTGCAGTGACGGCACAGCCAGGCTCCTCGGCTCAGCCGCTCGATCCACCCAGAGCTCTTGGACTAGCTTGGCCGGGAGCACACTGGCCGGACGGCGGACACAGTGCCAAGGCTGCTGTCCACGGAGCGACACTTGTACGCCAGGAAGCCAGCAACGTACGCCAGAGCTTCCCGGCCGAACTCCAGACTGGCCGTCACGGGGTGACCAGATGGCGGTCCTTGGTGGGTCTGCGCATCTTGCAGGAGCTGGCTGGACTGCAAGTCGTCGTCCGGATCATCCGTAACCGCCCCCTCGTCCCTGAGGTCCTTCAGGACGCTGGCGCTCAGGTACACAGGATTCTTCTCCTCCATGGCGATAGAGGCGCCGGAGGCCGATGGCTGGCTTCTTGAGCCGGCTGCCACTGCCGGTGACGCGCCCATCAGCAGCAGCCGGATGCGCGTCTTCACCTCCACCGGCGTCGGGTCGGTGTTGGTCTCGGACATGCACCAGAACTGCGAAAACAATGCATACAAATCAGAAATATTGTGTTAAGCATGCAAATATTAGGACTCAGCAGTACCGTCTGTATACAGCACAGGCATACAGTGGAAGGACTGACTGAACTTGAACATGTTCAGTACTAGCACAAATAACTCAATTAGTGCATCACAATAGTGTGCAAATCATTAAAGTCTGAAATGCAACGTTTGAATAAAAAACATGTCTTGCCAACTATCACTGTCTTCTGTCCCCTGTCGGCTGTCACTGTCCAATTATTGGATGTTTAAAATGCCAGACTTCTACTATGTGGTGCAGAAGATGCTGACACATTTAAAGGGAATGTTTCACCTTTGTATTAGTTTTAAATTGAGATAGCCATTATCTGGAGCTGTTATTGAAATGTCTAAATTACTCAGGTAATTTTCCCCAAAACTTAACAGTTTTTAAGCAACACCGATGGCGGAACGCGCGATCCCATAAGCACGGTACCAGCATTGGAGCCAGCTTGTGGTGGCGCGTGCTCGCGCGGCTCTGGCCGCCGCACGGTGGACCATCTTGGTATTATCTTATTATTATCTTATTATATCTTTATATCTTATTATATCTTTATATCTTATTATCTTATTATATCTTATTATCTACCTTATCTTATATCTTATTATGTATTGGCTTGGTGAGCCTCTTGAGCACTGATGGTCGGTCTCGGCATTGGGCTGCTTATTGAAGTCGCCTGGAAGTGGAAGCCTGGCTGCTTATTGAAGTCGGTAGTCCCGACGATAGTTGACTGCCTCGTAGATGAGCCCTCTCAGACCCTGAAGAACGGCGGTCGACTGCTGCCGAATGCAGTAGTGATCGGTATCTGCCGTCGGCTCCACGACCGATAGACGCTCATCTTCTGGTCGGCTCAACTGTTCCTCTACCAGCTGTGGATCACCAATGCATATTTAACAGGCATGTGACAGTACCAAATGCACACCCAGTACAGATATTTGGCAGGACAATACCGTAATAACGAAAGGTAATAGCATAGTGAAATACGATAACTGAATACGGGTCTACCAGGCGCAATCTTCTTTAAATAATGCCAACTAAGCATCAATTTTAAGGAAATATGCTCGTAGTAGAACACAAGTCATCACACAAACCTGTGATTAGTGTTGGCTGGGTGCCATTTTTTTTTTGGAGACAGATAACCACGAATTATCTATATTTATGATATCAGTCCGCAATCTTTAAAAAAAAGCAAGATGCTCTTATGAACCTCAACACAATGGTGGGCCAAATCAAGATTTTGTATTGGTGTGATACCGGTTACCAAAAATACAGGGAAGTACGTTAATGATATCGAGTTAGGTCCATAAGTCGCGCTTGTAAGCGATGCAGTTTGAGCGGAAGATGGTATAACAAATATATCCTTTTGTTGATTGTCCACTCATTGTGAAATGTGAGCCACTGTGTGATCGATTTGGCAACAGCTTTCATGCTCCCCCAGACACTGGGAAGTGGGATGCCAGTTTACTTACCGCCAGCGAGTGCATCAGCATGTCGATGACATCAGAAGAGGTTGATAGGAGGCGCCGCAATTCGTCGTCCACGATTTCTAGCTCTTCTCGCGTTCGACGGAGACGCACGCATGAGCGCGTCACATATGGCTGTTGTTGTTGTTGTTGTTGGTCCCTCCGGTCCCGGCTAGGGCCGGGGCGTAGCCGCACGGCTCTGGTACGACCGGTAGCCGGCAGCTAAGGCCGCCACCACGCCGTCCCGCTGCAGGTCCTCCGGTCGTCCATATATGTTTCCCAGCGATAGGAGGCGGGCCCCGCACAGGCAGGGACACTTCAGCAGGATATGCTGAGGCGTGTCCGGCTCCTCGTCGCAGACCCGACACCGGGCCGCTGGGCACCCAGCATCGCTGCATCCCGGGCACGAGTACTAAAAATAAAGCAAATTAATCGATTCATGTTTTGTATCTGTACTAAAACACATACCTTGCTGGGTCCGCTGGGTTTGTGAAAGCGCTGGTGACTCCCAGCCCGGCCCACAGCCACTAGTTACTGGTGGCCATGTCGCTCACAGCGGCAGTCACTCTCAGGCCGCTGGTCTACAGCCGAGAGATGATGGCTCGAAGCACACAAGGTCATGGGCCGGTCGAAATCGTACCAGATGGGCTGCTTCCACGCAGCGGTCAGACCTCGAACCATGACGAGCTGCATCTTGGATGCTTATAGCACTACGTCACGGCCCTGGTCGTAGCTAATTCTGCTGTCGAGACTGAGCTCGTCGAACGCGATCACACACAGCATCTCCATGTCGCTGAGATCAGTTACGGTCGATTCGAGCACCCACATCGCGGAATCCATCATCCCTGGAACCATGTGGAAATGGTGGATGGATCCACTGCGACAAGGTGCTGAAAGACGGTAAAGGGACTTTCATTGACTCCTTGACATACAAGTACGCCCGTCGCGAGAGGACGCGCAGACCCAGGGATCTTCCGACGTCCTGGTCGGACCATCGGACACGGTTGCCCGTGGCCAGGGCCCGGCGCTGGGCGGCAGTCAGAGGGCCGCGGGCGGCGAGGGCACTCGCTTGCGAGGAGGCCGCCTGGAGAGCGGCATTTCGGGTGCGCAGCGCCTTGTTCTGCTCCCGGAGCCTCTTCGCGCGCTGCTTAGCCCTGCTGCAGGTCTGCTGGAGCCGACGGCGGAGCACCTTCTCGGCAGCACTACTTCACTTCAGCGCGGCCTCGTTTCGTGCGAGCTCTTGTGCCAAGTCGTGGATCATCTCCAGAGGTGTTTGGACGACGCACAGTGCTTCAGGATTCAGGTAGGACGGGATCCCGGACCTTACAGGGAGAAAATACCAGAACGTGAATACAGGATAGGATAACGGTGCGTTGCAAGTAACAAGCTCCTACCAATGACACCGACGGACAGCATAGTACACGTCCGATTCGGAGCCATAAGCTGGCGCAATTAGTGCATCATGTGCTGTGTAAGGACGGGTGAAAATCAAACTGGTTATAAGAAACGGTGTTTTCAAGAGGAATATTGGAAAAGTAGCGAGGGTTAAAAAGCAAATTCGCGCAGCGAATACTTATGGACAACATGCAATTACAAAACAATAAACATGCATGACGCACTACCTTTAGGCCATCGATGAGTGCACCTGCTCAGTCCCTTTTAAGTTTACATGCTACTTTCCATGCAACATGCCCATACCTCCTAACATAAAGCATGACTATTTACGAATTTATCCAAAATACAATGTTACATTCAAATAATTGAGTATCTGCTCAAGTTAAAGGCGATTTCTTCGCAATCGACCTGCGCGGCGTCACCAGCTCCTCATCCTCCTCCCCCGGCGGCCTGCGCGGCGTCATCGGCTCCTTCTCCTCCGGCGGCCTGCGCGGCGTCATCGGCTCCTTCTCTGCCCTCATGCTGGAGCACAGAGTGCCCGCCGGGACGCGGACCTCACGCTCCTCACCATTCGGCAGGCAGATCAGGGCTCCGCCCCCCGCCGCGCGCCACCCCGGCATCCGCTGAGCCGTCCGTCCAGATCCATGTCGCACCGGGCGGGAGGGCGGCCAGGCACTTCTCTGCCGCCGCCCTGCGCACCTGGTCTAGGGCGTCCCACCTTCCGCAGTCCTCTACTTCAAGACCGAAGGATATGTCGGTCGTCTGTGGCCGGTTTGCGGCGGCCCCGATACAGGTCAGCGCCGCCGCCCGAACCGCGGCGTCCTCCGACGTGTCCAGACCGGCCAGGTGCTCCGCCAGTGGTGCCGCCTCCGCCTCGCCCACCAGCCAGGGACAGGTGAGCACGGAGAGCGCGGCCGTCCGCACAGGCCGTTCCCCGCCGGCCAGCTCGGCAGCCAGCCGCGGCCGCAGCGGCTCCACAGCCGGCGACTCGTCCGCGCCGCCAGCCGCCAGCCGCCAGCAGCCGGCCCAGCGCGCTCAGCGTCTCCCGCCGCTCGGCTGCCGAGTCTCCACCGGCCTCCAGCTGGCCCAGCAGCGCCGGCACCACCTCACCCAGTCCCCCGCCGCCGGCGCAGAGCGCCACCAGCAGCGGAGCCGGCCATTAGCCGGTTGTTGTTGTTGTCTCCTCTGGTCAGCCCTACGGCCGACCGTAGCCCGAAGGCTCTCGGTGATCCAGGTAGCCCCGGGCCAAGGCCGCCACGGCCCTGCTGTCTCGCAGCTGCTTCGGGTCTGGATGGATAGTCCCGAAAATACGGAGACGAGCGCCCGCCAGGCAGGGGCACCTCAGCAGGACGTGCTCCGGCGTGTCAGGCTCCTCCCTACACACCTGACAGAGCGCCACCGGGCACGCGAGATCGCTGCACTGCTGGCAGCCCCGGGTCGGTTGACGGCCGATTCGGTGCAGATAACTCTGCGAGCGGGTCCAGTGACCCGCTCGCAGAGTTATCGCGGGCGCGGGTCCAGTATCGCGGGTCAAGTGACCCGCTCGCAGCTGCTGCACATTGACGGCGTCGTCTCGCTCGCCGGAGAGGACCGGTTTCGGGAGCCGGCCTCCCATGATCCGCTTGAAGAGGCATTCAGGCCAGCGACGTCGCCAGGCCAGAGAGGCGGCGCGGCCGACTGCCTTGATGAGGCTGCGGACGTCCATAGGAACATCTTCCTGCGGAAGGCTGAAGGCCCCCTAGGCCAGCTCGTCCGCTCTTTCATTTCCGGGTAGTACAGCGTGCCGAGACCCATTGTAGGAGCACCCGACTACCCCCGCCGGGGTTGCCAGGAGCAGGCGCCAGATCGTCGCCCCCAGCGCGGTCGTCTGTCCTCCGGTGCCGCTCGCGAGTGTGGCGAGCGCAGCCTGGGAGTCAGTGCTACGCCCATTTCAACGACTGTTTTGTGAAGTGCTCCATGAAACGAATTTCACAACAGCCCATTGAATTATCCTCGCTTAATAAAGCATAAGGAACGTAAGGTGATAATGACTTGCGTTTACAGCAATATCAACTGTCAATGCAAATTTGTCACACAAGCAGTGAAGGTTCTAAAGCTAAAATCTAAACACATTATTTAATGAACCTGTCGGGATGGCAATTGCCTGAATGCCCACAGGCAAGCGGAAGCACATATACACCGATAAGTCTTACCACACAGAAGCATGTGTTAATTACAGTCGCCTATATCAATAATATGAAAACTGTGATGTGTTCCTTACCGCGGAGATGACGCCCAGCGTGAAGTCCCAGACACTGAGCTGGGAGCACCAGGATTTCTCTTAGGAGTAGGACGGCTGGGAAACAAGGCAATGGACACGAGGATATAATACATATAGGATTCTGACAAGGACTTTAACATTGCAGAAAAGTTATAACCAAAGCAGTCAAAACAATTATCGGTACTGATTTATTAATGCAATATAAAGTACTTATTTATATTTCCAAACACAGAGGATAAACCAGTCGACAGGGACAGCTGTTATGTATCGAACCAAAACCAAACAAATACACAGCTGCAAGGTGCATAGAACAGGACAAAATGCTACATTTTACCGCACAATTTCCATGTGCCTGTACATCAAGGATATCCCTCATCCATCATCAAGGACGATGCAATAGGTTTCACTAAGCCTTGTTTAATATTCCTTAAAGGGAGATAATCACCTTTTTATTTTGTTAGCAACAATTTATTTGTCTCCCGTTATGGTATTAAAATGATGTGATCTAAATTTAAGAATTAAATAAAAAATATTCCCCAACTCAAAGTTGGAAGTTTGGGACAATTAATGATCGGTATTTTCACTGCACTATTGGAAAGCGCAACATTTGCATAAATCTGTTCAACGTTGTTGAATGGGCACTTATAAACAAATCGCCGACACTAAATAGGTCGCCCTCGGCCTCACCGCCACTGTTAAACTGACGATTTCAATGCACTTTTGTCAAATGATTGTTGATTGTTCATAAAAGTTTGGCACATATTCGCAAAAGATAGAGTGTAGGAAACATATTGCATACCTTCAAGATAAATGACAAGGCGTAGGGAGGCTAATATCTGAATTAGTTACCGAGTACTTGCTGATTATAAGCGTGGAACGCTTATCAACTATGACTTGAAATATATATCGGTAGGAATTTTTATATGCAAAATGTAATGAATTTACAATATATTTTGGTTTCGTCTATCGATTTCAGGTGCTAACTCCATTTGTGTGGAAAAAGGTGAGTATCTCCCTTTAATTGACTAGTGCCACAGTTTCTGCTGAAAGAGTTCACGATTCTGTTTTATCAACAATCTTGATCGAAATATGGTAGTTTGAATTGATTTGGAAGTTTCAAGCGCACAACTCTATTATAAATTCAACTGAATTCAAAACAACTGAAACTTCGTAAAGAAACGCATTGTAACACATTTGCAAGCTGTGTGACTGTCCCTCAATCTTTATATGTTCCACTCACCAGCGAGATCGAATCGGAGTACAGACAGGCGTCAGATCAGCGTCAGGCTCCGGGTCAGCGGCAGGCGCCAGGTCAGCGGCAGGCGCCAGGTCAGCGGCAGGCGCCAAGTCAGCGTCAGGCTCCGGGTCGGCGGCAGGCTCCATGTCAGCGGCAGACTCCGGGTCAGCGGCAGGCTCCATGTCAGCGGCAGGCGCCAGGTCAGCGTCAGGCTCCGGGTCGGCGGCAGGCTCTGGGTCGGCGGCAGACTCCGGGTCAGCGGCAGACTCCGGGTCAGCTGCAGACTCCGGGTCAGCGGCAGACTCCGGGTCAGCGGCAGGCTCCGGGTCAGCGGCAGGCTCCGGGTCAGCGGCAGACTCCGGGTCAGCGGCAGGCTCCGGGTCAGCGGCAGACTCCGGGTCAGCGGCAGACTCCGGGTCAGCGGCAGACTCCGGGTCAGCGGCAGACTCCGGGTCAGCGGCAGACTCCGGGTCAGCGGCAGGCTCCGGGTCAGCGGCAGGCGCCAGGTCAGCGGCAGGCTCCGGGTCAGCGGCAGGCGCCAGGTCAGCGGCAGGCTCCGGGTCAGCGGCAGGCTCCGGGTCAGCGGCAGGCTCCGGGTCGGCGGCAGGCTCCGGGTCACCGGCAGGCACCAGGTTCGGGTCGGTGGTAGACGCTCTGTGGACAACATATCCCGACTGATCCTCCGGGTTCGCAACGGGCAACAGCTGGGCCGGCTCAGACGGATGAGGGATGGGGTTTCTGGAGGGCTGGTGAAAATAGGACATGTTTCAGCAGCAGTTTGATCACACTGAACACATGATACTGATGGAGGGTTTAGCGACGAAGGAGGCTTAACCATCGCCCTGGTGGGTTGGGGGGGGGGGGGCACTTGCCCCCCTAAGGTTTTTCGGGAATAGCGGGAACACGGCGGCGCGCCGCCAATTTGGCACAGCTATTTGGACATCAGTTACCCACATTGTGCGAAAATGTTGACCAAGTCATCTCAAGCCATGTCACCAGGTCACGCCAAGTGACCTCACCTCCAAAAATGTTTGTGGTCGTGCCAAAACCAGTGTTTGTCAGAGAAATTTGAAACTTACAGGATTTCATAAGGTCATAAGTATCTACAATTAGTATATCTCTGATTTGCTATATCGGTGACCTAAGGTCAGGTCAGTTTCGTGACCTCCACATTATAAGTAAATGGGAAAATATACGAATGCTTCCTATTCAGAAAATTTGCATTAGATCAGGTCAATATTTCAAAATCTTGTTATTTTAGCTCATTCATGATGAACCAGGTGTAATTGTTGCTCAGTGACCTCTGCAAGGTCGGCTGGGGTCATCTGAGGTCACCATCACTTTTTTGTCATTAACTCTTGATATATTAAAAATAGAGACGTGCGAATGGCAAGTGCGAGTGTTTGTCTCGTCAAGATACATCGCGCCACATGCATCATAACCTACCTGGGTCGCCAAATGACCTTGACCCAGGCAAGTAACCAGGATTTCGTTCAGCGGGGTGCGGCGCCTCGAAAGGACCCCCTTCCCGAGCGCTGAAAGGGCCCCTTCCCAAGTGTTGAAAAGTCCAAACAAAACGGATGAAAAAGCATGTTACAAGGATGGAAAATGCAGTATGGCAGGTATGGCATGGGTCATACAAACTTTTAGGACCTGGAGTTAGCAAACTGCCATATCAACTTTGGAACCAGCGACACCAATTTGGAATCAGCTATACCAACTTAGAATATTTCTTTTCAAGCTCAAGACCCTCTGACCTGCACAGGGGCCCCTCTGACCTGCACAGGGGCCCCTCTGACCTGCACAGGGACCCCTCTGACCTGCACAGGGGCCCCTCTGACTTACACAGGGGCCCCTGACCTGCACAGGGGGCCGCTCTGGCCTGCACAGGGGCCCCTCTGACCTGCACAGGGCCCCTCTGACCTGCATAGGGGCCCCTCCAACATGCTCAGGGCCCTTATGGCCGGGCAAGGGCCTGTGCTGGCTGCTTTGTCGCCCTGCCGACATGCTCAGGGGCCTTTCGACCTGCCCAGGGGCCCCTCTGTGCTGGCTAGGGGCCCATTCGAGGTGTTCAGGGGCCCTCGAACCCACTCAGGGGCCCTTTCGGTCTGGCCAGGGCCCCTGACATGCACAGGGATCTTTTGAATGTTGAAGGGGCCCTCTGGTCTTTCAGAGAGGGTCCTGGTTGCCCTAAAGAGCCTCTGAAGTGCTATAAACTCTCTAAAGACCACACTTCGGTGGTAAAGAGCCGATGATACCCGCCCACTGTGGCGCAGGTTAACTTTGGAAATGTGACTGTAGTGACATGGTGAGTATTTGTAAGGCAGGTCAACAGCAAAGGAGTAAAGTAGAATATTGCCTGAAAAACACAGCAGTGAAAACACCACACAAAAAAGGCATCAGGTATTACATGCTAATATCAGATCAATAAATGACATGCATGAGCCATTCCAAGTATGTCAACATATTTTGTTTTACAAAACGCTGGAATACACTCTGTGACATGTTTGCAGCAGTGGGCACAGTATACCTCCCACCCCAACTTTGAGTCAAAGAAACACCAAATCACAGTCACTGAAGCAGGTGTGGAGGGAGTTGTAAGAGGACCTGACCATCAAAACCTGTGACAGCCTCAAGCCCTATGTGAAGGAAGTCATTAGTTATCACTGATACTTGCTTTCATTTCAATATAATGCTTTAGAAGTTGTACAAAAACAGTTCATGCAGACATTACATGAAACAAAGTGGCTCATAACTGTTTGCACACCTCAAAGATAGGGAAGGTAATGTATGTTGGGTAAATTAAGGTAAAATATTAAGTATCACTTACTGATTGATGATGCCATGGACTCTGGACGTCACAGCCGATGTTTGAGGTGTTGGAGCAGAGCTTGCCTCCAGGTTGCCCTGCAGTAGAGAACAAATGAAGGAAGTTAATATTGTAAGACAATTTGCAGAAAGCAAAGGAACAGCCACCCACCAAAAGTTTTTTAAAGTGGCAACTGGCAAGGGACATATGCATTCCAGATATTTTTGGCAATCACACTGCACAATGCTGTGCTACATTTGCAAGTCTGAGGTTAAAATGTGTCCAGGGTTACAGCAGTCTATGTTAAACAAATGATTTACAGTGCATACATAACTTTACCCTACATTGACATGGCGTAAACTACTGTAACTCTGAACAAGTCCTATTGATATACTTTTCATATTATTGGCAATGTAGTGTGCCAGATGACTTGACCTTTGATATATGTCCTTGGTGCCAGTCAGGCATGGATCCAGAATTCTTCCCAGGACTCAGGAGGGGGCGCAGTAATGGCTAATGGGTGCATGTGTATGGCCGGTCAAATTGTGTGGGGTGTGGGCACAAGCATCTTTTGTTGTTACTTCCAATTATCCAGTCTTTTTGGTAACACATAGTGTAATAGTGATAATGAAGCATGTTGCACAAATTTGTATGAATATTTGACAGCTTTCCGTTGAATTCAGCAGCCTTCAGGGGAGGGTGCACGCCCCAGTGCCACCCACCCTAAATCTGTGCCTGCCAGTGTTGTCTACATCATGAATAGCATGAAAAGACTGTAATTAGAACATGTTCAGAGTTACTGTAGTATACCCTAATTGGAATGCACTAACACCTCCTTTCCAGTAATAGTTCAGTAATTCATCTCCCAGTGTTGTGTTTGGTGACGTCATAGCTTTGGTATTACTGGAACACTTTTCGGTAACAGTGGGGCTGGCGTCACCGTCCGGGGCTGGCGTCACCCTCGCAGCCGGGCAATCAAATCAAGGTTCAGGTTACTATCACCGTTGTTGGTCTGGAGTCATGGGGAAGCTTAATGACGTCACCAGATACGAGTGAATCTTAGGCCGCCCCGATTTAATAGCTACGAGCGGTAGGCTGAACCGATCAGAATTAATTAAACTGAACTAATCTAACCTAACCCCACCATTAGATCTGATCGGGTCGGCCTACAGCTCGTAGCCATTAAGTCTGATTGGGTCGGCCTACAGCTTGTAGTCATTAAGTCCGATCGGGTCGGCCTACAGCTCATAGCCATTAAGTCAGATCGCGACGAAACCTACTGCTCGTAGCCATTAAGTCTGATCAGGTCCGCCTAAGATTCGCTTGTAGCCAGAATCTGGTGACGTCATTAAGCTTCCCCATGACTCCAGACCAACAACGGTGATAGTAACCTGAACCTTGATTTGATTGCCCTGCCTCGAGGGTGACGCCAGCCACACCGTTACCCACTTTTCTGTCTATCGTAAAAAATACTCTTCTTCTATTAGGGACCTCAAAAACACCATTAACTGGACTATTATTGAACAAATTACTGAACTATTACCTCCTTTCCTTTATGTAATCCATGCCTTTACCATCACAATAGAACACTGCAGGTACACACCAACATGGACATTATTCATTACCTACCTTGCCTTGAGACCTGGCATATTCAATGCACGCCCTGCAGACGTGGGTCCCAGATCTACCGACAGGAATGTTCAGCAGCTTACTAATCCACCTCGGAACGGTCTTGCTTTTTAGCGAAACGAACAAACACTTGCTTGCAGCGCCAGCTGCGCTGAAACGATCATGCTCAGGGCACGCACAGCGTTTGGGATATCTCATTTTATCTATCACGACTTATCTATTTAACTATCACGTCTATCACGACGATCGAAAACTCGAACGCGAACCGATAGATACAGCACGAGCTTGGTCACTGATCAGTGATTACTGAAAATATGGCGGGTAAGCAGATGGGAGAAGGGTAATAGAACAACGCAGTCACAGTGGGAGCGCAGTCACCAGCGGTGTTTGCTGAGAAGTGTGATTTGGAGCAGTAACCAATCAGCAACGACAATTCCCGTCGCTGATTGGTCAACTCTCACGAATCCGGTGTGCGCAGTACTCAAGAAACACGTCATTGTTTGCCAATACAGTAAACTTTGAAATGTGATATCTTAAAAGTCAAATTTTGAAGCGCGCAACAAAATTTTCCAAGATTTTTTTGTCTCAAAATAAAACTCTTTAAATTTACTACTTAATGCTTTAAATAGACGACCCGACTATTTATGGTTCTTCAAAACTCAGAGATGCAGCGGTTTATCAGGGGGGTCATTCCGCCTCTTCAACATGGGCAAACAGTGTGACAAGCGATAGCAACGTTTACAACTGACAGTCATCATCTGTGTTTAGCGCATTGATCACGAGCCACCTAACCGACTAGCACCAATCAGCATCTAGTGTGCCTGGACGCTGATTGGCCGGTTAGTGATGACGACAGAGGGGGGCAGTTGTTTGTTTACATTTCAATGGGCAGGCGCCATGCTGGTTCGCTGCGTTAAAAGGCCCCACCGACCCCGTGGCTCCGTTCGTGGCAGGCTGTGCTCATTCGAATTAAAATATTGTGTTGCATTATTTAGTGGCATAAAGGAAGATTGAGATTGTAAGTGTTGATTTAATTCAAAATACTAAAAGTATCGGCTAATAAAGCATTATTTTCAGCACCAGTCGGGCGGCGTGATGCGCGCCAACCCTATCCCTGATCCCTGATGCCGGGGTCCCCGAGCGGCGCGCCCCTGCCGCCACCCGGCCGCAGCCGTTCCAGCTGCCTGGTGGCCAGCAGGCGGCCGCCGCCGCCGCCCGCAGACAGAAGAAGCTGGAAGCGGCTAAGCGGGCGGCGGCCGAATTCCACGTCCAGCCGTGTTCGGTGACCCGCCGCGGGCCGTACCAGACGCAGCGGTCGGCCCGCGGCCCGACGGCGCCGCGCATCCCGCAGTTCCACACCAATCAGCGCTCGGCGCGCCGCCAGAGCTTCGAGGAGCGCCAGAAACAGCGAGAAGCGGAGCTGCTGGCCGACGAGCAGGAGGCTGAGCGGCAGAAGCAGAGGGAGGAGGAGGTGGCCCGCCAGTGGCACGAGGCCGTCCACCATGCGCAGCCGGTCCGCCGCTACCGGCCGGTGCGCGTCCAGCCGTCTGACATGCCCATCACTGAGCCGCGCAGCCCCAACTGGGCGCGCAACAGCTCGCGCGCCAGCCACCGCAGCCAGTGACCCGCCGCGTAGGGAGTGATCCGCCGCGTAGGGAGTGATCCGCCGCGCAGCGAGTGAGCCGCCGCGCAGCGAGTGAGCCGCCGTCCGCAGCGAGTAAGCCGTAGCTTTATAGATGTCGGTGAACTTGGACGGAGCGAGCGCGCCCGGCCAGGCCGGCGGCGTCGCGTAGTGTGACACGTTGTACTATATAACCCCGAGTGAGTGCGGACAATCAGTGTGCGAAGTGACGGACGAGTGGCCATGTTGTTGTTGTTGTTGTTGTTGTTGTTGTGTTTCCTCCTGGGCGCGGCTACGAGGCCGCGCCATAGCCCCGGAGGGGCTCCTTCTGGCGGAGGTAGCCCGCGGCCTTGAGCCCGCGGCCAAGGCCGCGACGACGTCCGCGTCCCTCTTCGCTGTCGGCGGCGGGTGGATCGTATTGTATTGTATTGCACACTTCATCCGACCACTTCCACTTAATTCGTAAAGTACAGAGTACAGTACGATAGGGCTACTCTAGGGTCGTCATCATACAAGATAGCAACGCGATTTCTCTTGTCAAGCTAAAAGTAGGTACACAATGCCCAGTAGGCAGAGGCGGGGCCCCGCCAGTCACGGGCACCGCAGGAGCACGTGCCCCGGGTGTCCGCCCCCTCTCTGCAGACTAAGCAGCGAGAGGCTGGGCAGTCCCTCTCGCTGCATCCGGCGCAGGTGGTTGTTGGCCGTCGTCCGATGCGGTGTAGATAGGATTTTGCCCGTCCCCAGTGACCGGCGCGCAACTGATGAACGTTGACCGCAGCGTCACGATCGTCACCGGGGACGGGCGTCGGTAGGCGGTACCCCATGATTTCGCGGAAGAGCCCCGCCGGCCAGCTCAGCCCCTACCAGGGTCCGGTCGTCAGCTGGATCGTCCTCCTGTGGAGGGCCGAGGCCTCCCCGGCCAGAGCGTCCGCCCGCTCATTTCCCGGCAGGCCGCAGTGGGGGGGGGGGGGGGGGGAGGGGCACCCACTGAAGGTGCAGCGATCGGCCGCCGCTTCGCACCGCCAGGAGAGCGGCCCACAGGTGCGTACCATGTGCCGCAGGACCGCAGGCGCACCGACTACGTCCGCCATGGCCAGTGCGCTGAGCCCCACCGTCCGCCAGCCGGTGACCCTGGTGAGTCGGGAGGGAGCGTGGGCTTCGCTCACCACCCTCGGGGGGGGGGGGGGGTCTCCCGGTGGCGGGGAGGCGGCCGCTGCAGCTGTGGTGTGGATTTTGTGTGAACAGCGGTATGGATGGTATGTGGACGGCGGTATTGATGTTTTGTGAAGAGTGAAGTATATCCTATGTGGGTTGAGATGTGGACGGTGGTGTGGATGTAGAGTAGCGGTGAGAGCCTTGGCCGGCTGTGAGATCGGGCAAATCACATACAGCGATTTGCCAGAATCCGTCTGGTGAACTTTGCCATCCCATAACATTAACAGTTTTGATCATATTTCAATTTTCTTAATGGCATCAAATGCACCATTTAATTGCTCCTTGAAAGACATCTTAATTGTAACAATCGGCCGCCAAACGAAGTAACAAAGCGTCAAAAAGTGGGAGAGCGAACGCATTAAGCTGAGACTGGCGGCCCGCTGGCCTGCCGAGTGCCCCTCTTCTACGTCACTTTTTTATTTTGATGACGTCACCGCGGCTGCCGGCTGCCAACGGCTGCCAAATATTGCACCTTCCAGTTGTCACCACTTTTTCGGCCGGAGTGTTCTACCTGGTTTATACAGCCTTGGATGCAGCCCAGTATTTGCACACGACAGCCTTAGGCTTTCGAGCAAATTGAACCATGTTTCGCCAAAATTTATGGGAAAACATTTTTATCATTAAAAAGCTCTTGAAATTTTGATCAAGATGTGAAGTTATCTCTACCCGACTGTTTCCAGTTTTTGAAAAAAACATGGGTTGCTGTTCAAAGAGAGTGTGCTATTGTGGTGTGTTGTACATTGGAGAACGGATTGTGAATATTTTCCAAATTCAATTTCAGCGACTAATAGATGTTTTTCAGTCGTCAGTTTCTTGTGATTTCAGATATGCATTCAAAGTTGATCTCAAACCTTCGGATTTTCTACAACGCTGTCATTTGGAAGAGCCCACACCCTTGCCCCACCCTGCATTTTTATTTTGCTAATTAGACAGTTAAATTATAATTGCTTTCTTTTTTGTATATAAGTCTTACATATGAACGTTAATATAAATTAACTCAAATATCCATAGTCTAAATACCTTTTTAGTCTAAACAAAACAGCTGCAAAAAGTGATCACCTTTTTAACCTTCCTTTCCTTTCAAACCTTTCAAACCTTCGGATTCGGGTAGAAAATCCGAAGGTTTGAGATCAACTTTGAATGCATATCTGAAATCACAAGAAACTGACGACTGAAAAACATCTATTAGTCGCTGAAATTGAATTTGGAAAATATTCACAATCCGTTCTCCAATGTACAACACACCACAATAGCACACTCTCTTTGAACAGCAACCCATGTTTTTTTCAAAAACGGGAAACAGTCGGGTAGAGATAACTTCACATCTTGATCAAAATTTCAAGAGCTTTTTAATGATAAAAATGTTTTCCCATAAATTTTGTCGAAACATGGTCTGTATTGAAGGCCGGCACTCGGCGCTACCTAGTATTCTATTTACCGTGCGTGGTGTATACAGCCTTGGATGAGTGGAAAACAATGTTAGAAGGACATATGTTTTGAATGTAATTTTGAAGGAACATGGGGGGGGGGATAAATGTGGCAAAGTAAAAGTACAGTTATATTTATGTCATGAGTTTTTACTTTTTGTTGTGGAGGCAAAGTTTTCGGGACATACAAAATTTGCAAGGATTTCTTGCAAGCTGCATAGCTCTTTCGACAGCAACTGCTGTTATGCTGTATCTAAGAGAATTCAATAATGTAAAGCATGTGTCAAAAAAGTGCCAAGGCCAACAAACCCACAGACACATAATCACATAATTTTTTCCAGCAGACTCCTGACACCCCACTGTCTAACACCCAGTTTTATGGTAGGTATATGATAGGGATTAACTAATAACTACGGCAGGGATGTCCACTAACCACTAGTACAGCTGTTGACACTGTTGACTTACTTGTATTCACTTTCTACTGATAGTCTGATTTTTTTCATAAAGAGGTAGGTAACTATAGCTCAGCTCAGAGCTGCCCCAAAACATTGTGCGCTGTGAAGTATAGACTCAGAGATATTTACCAGTCACATGATGTCACATACTAAGCTGAATGGACCAATGCCATCTGAATTGATTCAATTGGCATTGACCTCTGATTGTGATTCAAATGGTGGTTGTACAATTGAAGGTGGCTGTTTCATATTTTGCAAGTCTTGTTTAATTATTTGAAATTCACTGAGGTTCTGAATGATATATTTTTAATTCAGCTTTTGAATGGAAGAAAGCAGTGAGCCATTGACAATCGTTAAGTTGCTTCATCACGACGAGGAGCCGCTCTGTGATACTCGTGCCAAGTATAGGCAAGGGAAAAAACTTACTGCTGTTAAGGTAAGGATACAACTTTATTACTGCAATTGAAACACCAATGCATATGCAAAATCTATTTTCTTCTGATTTTGTGTGCATTTTTGAAGATTTGTGATTAATAATATTTGTACATGCATTCATATTTTCATTTGTAATATAACTTCTCAAAATAATAGACCAACTCTAACAACTGTATATAAGATTAGATACCCTGTATTTGATACAAATTTGACAGTGTTAGTAAATATCTGAATATTCTTGAGTGTGCCTAGACTTTATCATCTGAGCAAAATTACCAAGACCTAAGAACTATTTTTCATATTGACATATACCAAGTAATATGTGCCAGCCAATTAGCCAGTGATTGGATAATGTGTATGTTTGTGTTCAAGTATTTGTGTTGCATTTAATAGGAGCAAAGCTGACTTATTACTTGTTTCGTTTAAATGAGGCATGCAAACAAATATTTGGTTACAAAGTATTAATTAATATGCACCAATATCACTACACTACACATAACCTATCACAGCTTCTGAGGCTATCTCATGAGACCTGCAGCTGTGAAGTTCAGGCTGTGCTGGTGCCTGGAGGTAGCACTAATAGGTGGCTGTGTTTCTGCCCTGAAGCTGCACCATGCCGCGACCGTCGTCCAGAGCTGTGACGTCACCACCGGACAGTCCGGCCCACCGCCACCGCAGTAAACGCCACCCCTTGGGCACCCCGTCTAGAGCGCGGGATTCGGCGACTCCCGCCCGCTGCCGGAGACCCAGCGGAGACGCCTCCCCTCCGGGCACACCGTCTCGTAAGACGCGGGCCAGCAGTGAAGCAGCTGGTACCCCGTCCCGCCGCCGGCTGCCCAGCGGGGACGAGTCTCCTCCGGACCCGCCCGCTCGGAGGACGTCGTCCCGGGACGACCGGGAGTCGGCTCCTCCCCGCTCCCCTGCCCGTGGCCGGAGCCGCGCCGGGTCCTCCACCCCGTCCCGTCGCCTTCGAGTGGCCAGCTCTACATCTCCACCACCTGTTCGGAGGACGCCGTCCCGGGCCGACTGGGACAGGAGGGAGCGGGAGTCGACTCCTCCCCGCTCCCCTGCCCGTGGCCGGAGCCGCGCCGGGTCCTCCACCCCGTCCCGTCGCCTTCGAGTAGCCAGCTCTACATCTCCACCACCTGTTCGGAGGACGCCGTCCCGGGCTGACCGGGACAGGAGGGAGCGGGAGTCGACTCCTCCCCGCTCCCCTGCCCGTGGCCGGAGCCGCGCCGGGTCCTCCACCCCGTCCCGTCGCCTACGAGTGGCCAGCTCTACATCTCCACCACCCGTTTATCGGGGTCCGTGCCGCTCGAAGAAGACTCCCGGCGTCACTGCTTCCCCGGCCAAACAGCCGGGACGCCTGCCGCCGATCGCGTACGACCCTCCTGATGCTGACCCAGCTCCCCCTCTGCCCTCTGGCGGGGAAGGTGACGGTGTCTCGCCGCCGTTCTTCGCGCCCGCTCACTTCCTGCGCTGTCACTCCTTGCGCGGCGACCCGGCCGACGTCCACACGCAGCTGTGGGACTGTAAGTTCATGCCGGGCGGCGGCGGCGGCGGGATCGGGGACGTGGTAGCGACCTGCGGTGGCAGCTCCGTCTGTCTGCTGCACGTACAGACCGGCACCCTGCTGAAGAAGTTCTCCCACCCGAACATCAAGGAGCGGTTCGGCGCTCTCGCCTGGAGCCGGCTCCGGCTGGACGTGGCCGGCTCACGGAGGATCGCGATTCTGGCCGTCGGCGGCGCGAGCCGCGTCTACCTCCTGCACCCGGACAACCTGACCTGGTACACCAGCTTCACTGCCGGTAGACCCAAGTGCCGCGAGGTCACGGCGCTGGCGTTCCACCCGCGCCGCTCGCGCTGGCTCCTGGTGGCCACCGGCGACGGGGGCGTGGCGATCTGGGACGTGGGTGTGCCGGCACCGCCTCTCTATGACGTTACGCCGCGTCAGCTGCTGCGGCTGGAGACAGGCACGCCGCCGCTGGCGCTGGCGCTGCACGCCGACAGGGAGATGCTGCTGGTGGGCTGCGAGGGCGGACTACGGGGCTGGGAGGTCACGCTGGACGTGGTGAGGGGTGAGCGGAAGCCGCGGGAGGTGCGCTATAACCTGCCGCCGCCGCCGGATGACAAGGAGCAGGGGCAGTTTGTGGACGCGGTCACGGTACTGGGGAAGGGCACTGTGGCGGTGAAGTGTGCGGGCCGTGGACGTGTGTATGTCTGGCCGATGGCGGCGCTTCTGCCGAGAGAGGAAAGGGACTCGCCGCTGCACGTGGATCTCGGCACCGCGCCGTGCCGCGTGCTTCGCTGGAGTGACACGGGCGCCAGCTACCTCGGCCTCGGGGCCGGTGCTCGCCTGCTGGCCGCCGGCGACGACCAGGGCGACATATGGATCTGGAACTGGGGCGACAGTGGCGCAACCAGCGGAGAGCCTGCGAACACGCTGCACTGGTCTCAACCGCAGGATGACGAGCTGGCTCGCGCGCGTAAAGTTCCGCTCCACCGTTTCCCAATTCTGGTGAACCGCGTGTGTCTGAGTGAGGATGAGCGGCATCTCGTGGCGGTGACACATAACAATATGGTCTGTATCTGGAGGCGAGCGGACGCAGAAATGGAGAGCGATGCGGATATGAAGGTCAACTGAGATTGTGGAGAAGGCTGTCTGAGCCGCTACTGCGTGGTTTTATATCCTTTTCACCTGGGATAATTTTTCAGCTTGCAACATACCGTACTGTTTCTTTGCGTCCAAGTGCGTGACTTTTAATATAGATGATACGTTGTTTACGTCTTGATTGTTTGGTCCGCGTTAGATACTCAATGGAATCCGATTGGTTTGGTAAAAGCTTTGATTTCCGTACTGTTGATGACTGAAGATGCTCAATGACTGCGAAAAGGAGGCGAACTTTCTACAATTGTTCATTCGGGGTGCATTAGAAGATGCTCAATGACTGCGAAAAGGAGGCGAACTTTCTACAATTGGTCATTCGGGGTGCATCTGCTCAATACATTGGCCGATTCCAACGCCTATGGGTTTGTCTCGAGTTTGAACAATGCTGAAATTTGGAGAGAAATCTGTGATTTTCTAATGCCGGTGTAAACTCTTGGCAAGGGTTCCCTTTTCATCCACGCATGCTAACACCGTGATCCTACAACCACGCCGCTGGCTCAGAAGCGACATAAGTATAACTGCTAACGATTAACGACATGGTAATATCACGGTAATATCATGACCCATGGTAATATCATCACCCAGTAATATCACGGGGGGGGGGGGGGGCAATCAAAGGACGATGCCGTCCATGTAGCTTTAATATATTTTTGCTAAGTGTGATGCGCCTTGATAATTTAACATTGAACGCGTCCCTTCAGAGTGAGTTTTTAATGCTTCACGTGGGACAAAAATTGGACACTTCAACAGGCGCCGCACATAAACGGTACACGCATTACCAACGACACCTGTGTCGATGGGGACCACGACGGCAAAACGGCCCTCGTGCTGTGACGTTCTCCCCATTCCATTGCTGTGACAGCCGTCCCGTTACAATGTTGTGACACCAGTCGTTACAATGTTGTGACAGCCGTCCCGTTACAATGTTGTGATAGCCATCCCGTTACAATGTTGTAACACCAGTCGTTGCATTGCTGTGACAGCCGTCCCGTTACATTGCTGTGACAGCCGTCTCGTTACAATGCTGTGACACCAGTCGCCGTACTACAGGTGTACACGGTAGCGGACGAGTCGCCGCACCTGCTCCTAAGGAACGTCACCTCTGTGGACGTGCATGATGAGCTGGCCGTGCTGTGCCAGCGCTTCGGCCCGCTCGCGCAGTTCGGCCCCGTGGACGGCTACGAGACTGAGCGCTTCACCCGTGTCTACCACGTGCAGTACCGCCGCATGACCGCCGCCAGGTGAGTCACTTCGATCGTATATCCAACCACAAAAATCCGATTCACATCCCTATTTTCTGATCGTGTCAAATCAGAAATCAGAATCCCAATGGATTGGATTGGTTCCTGGATTAAATGAGTTAATTCAATTCCTCATTCTTATCCGTGATACTCATCTGCACTGTTCTTTGCGTTTAGTAGCCGTTCCGGGTTCTCTAACGGCTAGCTATTAAAACAGACCACATCACTATCGATGCTAAACCAGTGCTGACTACTAAAGCAGCCTGTCAATGGCTGGTTACTCGGCTTAACCCTCGCCCGGGTAGGGGGATGGATGCCACCCCCTCGGTTTTTCTGGAATAACTCGCGTAGTTTCCAACCGATTTCGATGCAACTTTCAGTACCCTACTTTTGAAAAAAAAATCCCACGTACTCAGAAAATTGTGAATTTTTAACCCACATGACCCGTGACCTATGACCTGTTTCTCAAGGTCATGTCAGGCGCAACCAGTTGTAGTAACTTCTGCAGTTTTCGAGTGTTTGTTGTTCAGGAGCATATGCACAGGTGTTTCCAGGTGACAGTTGTAGTTTCCACTGAGATTGTGACCTCGATTGACCTTTTCAGAGGTCAACTGAGGTCATTGACCTCCGATGACCGCCGATGACTTTTTTTGGGCTTCTGGCGGTTTCTAGGACATTTTGTGACGCTGATTTCAAATTTGAGATCCATTTTACATAATTATATGTTCCACTGGGGTCATGCGCTTCCACAGGTCAATCGAGGTCACTGACCTCAGATGACTTGAAATGACTTTTTTGGAATTTGGCAGTTTTTAGGACATTTTGTGACGCTGATTACGAATTTGGCACCCGTTAAGCATCATGATATGCTCATTCACGATTCTAGCTCGATAAAATTTAATTTATACGCATTTTCAATTTGGATGACATTTGGGTCATTGACATGATCTCAGAGGTCAACTAATGACCCAAATCGTTAAAATCGGGTATCAGCGGCTTCCTCTCGTCACAAGCAACATGCTCGTCTTTGAATCGAAGCTCTAGCTCAATTAGGGGCGAAATGCTAAGTGGGGGTCGTACCCCCCCCCCCCCCCTACCCGAACACGTAGTGATTTTGTCCTACCCGGGCCAGGGTTAAGATGAAGGCGATCTGATCAGTGCACATTGTGACAAGAAATATCGTAACCAAGAACACCCATCACTTACTTATATTAATTCGACGTCCTGATCGATGCGCATTGTTTTCTTTTTCTTTTCCCCACATTAAGTGCGTTAAATTGTGAAAGCATGTCGCACAATAGCGAAACCATCGTAATTTTTATGAATGGCTTGAGTTAACACGCGCAGTAGAGAGGGGTATGCCACTAACACGCAGCGGAGGGGGAGCACTTTAGTGCCCCCCCCCCCTAAGATCTCCGAAAGTATGAGAGCTAGAACGATCAAACTTACAGGGTAGGTAGGTGCTATGATGATCTACATTTGCTCAAATTTTCGTGACCTTCGGTCAATATCTTCAAGGTCAAACGAGGTCACGGAAGTCAAATCTGGCCAAATGTCACAATTTGGGGAATTTGACCTCTGTGACGTCACAGGTCACCAGCAATGTGTCCAAAGTTGTATCCGGGGATGAACATTCACATTGCCGACCGAATGGCGTTTGAATCATCCCGATCCGACTGTTGGTTCCGAAGATATCGCTTTGCCGACCTCGAGGACCTGCTAAATTTATATGGAAAAAAAATGTTTCGACAGTACCGGTGCATCCCGCGCGCAGTACGTACATACGCGCGTATATGTACAACATACCAGACACTATTGGGCACGATACCTAGAGGGTCAGGGCCTGCGCAACAAACTATGCTTAGCGCGGGGCCTGACCTCGGAAATCCACCCATTCAAAAACATTCGGACTAAATTTATATAAAAAAGTAAAAGAAGAAAAAAGATTCTGGCCGCCATCTTGGACTGAAAAATCCATATAACTCAAAAAGGTATCGACCGATTTTGTTTGTGTTGTCAAACTATCCGCTATTGAGTTGGCGTTAATGTCGCGCAAAAAAAACACCGCCCTGCTCCGCTTCGTTATCGAGCTATTCACGAAAAACATGGGGGGGGGGCACAAAAGTGCCCCTGCCCCCCCCCCTCCACTGCGCGTGTTAACAAGCAATGATCGCCGGAGCTCCTTCTCGCGTCCCCTGACAGTTGACGTGGCACATCATTGGCTCCTACCTCACCACAGGTTCGCCAAGGTTCAGCTGGACGACCGCAGCTTCTTCGGTACCCACCTGAAGGTGTGCTTCGCGCCGGAGCTGGAGACGCTGGAGGAGACGGCAGACAAGCTGCGCTGGAGGAGACTCTACTACCAGACCGGACTGGCCAGGTTAGTGGGGGCGAGGGGACGTGCAGTCTCACATCTTCAGAAACAACTGCAGCTTACAAAACGGCGCAGGACGAAGCAGAACCTAAATGTCTTGTGATGTTGATACTAATAAAAAAGAGCAGAAGGATCAGAGTAGCGTGACTAACCTTGCATTGCTTTACTTGACTGCATCTGTGATCACTGATTACCCTGTTCGAAAAACGTACCCATCACTTGGATGTTTCCGTTGCCAGCGTTGTCATGACGACGGTGGTGGTGACGTGCCCCGACTGTCAGCACTGCTGTGTGCTTAGCGTGATATGGCTATCTTTTTGTCTCTCATAATCTGCAGAGAGTTTGTGGTCCTCATTTCAAAACTGTCATCATGTCACTCACGGGGACTTACTCCGGTGAGCCGCGGACTGTCTTACAACAGTTGGTCTCAGCTGGTAAATCTGTGCTGCGATCATGTGACTGGGGAATTACGTTCAGCTGACTGTCCAGACAGCGTGCTGCATTAGTGGCCTGAGCCTCTGACAGGCTCTGATTCAGTCTCTGACAGAGCTGCCACCCACAGGACAGTCCCCGGCTGTCGTTGATGTCAAGCCGGCATCATTCTGCCCCGGATGGAGTTCTTTGGTGGTATGCAGTCAAGCCTTCAGAGAATCAGTCGGCGTACAGTGTTCACTAACCGCCGGGCCTGCCTGCAGATGTCAGGGCCAGCAGAAGCAGACGGGTTCGGCGGCGGCGGTGGCGGCGGCGGCGGCGCCGGCTGAGACTGTGCCAGGTCCGTCCGGTGACCCGGCGGCACCCCTGATCGGCCCCACCCTGCCGCTGCCCGGGGAGCGGACCGCACCGCCGGCCGGCGGCGACTCTCAACAGATGGCGCCACCTGCACCGTCAGAGCCGGATACCACCGCTCCCGACCGGCCCAGGAAACGGATCGTCTTCAAAAGAAAGAGGTATACTGTGTGGTGTTGGGTTTAAATATGAAAAGGGTTGATGGTGATCGGCAGGTAACGGCCAGTATAGTAAGGTGTCACCCTAATTTCCATCACAAACTAGTTTCATCACTTAGTCGCAAACTAGTGCTGGGGTAGTGTTTTAATATCAACAAGCATCAGCCATAACAGACATCGGATTCGCTCAGCGCACTCTCTGAGTGAAATGTTAGATTTGCGAAATTATCGCATTCACCTGGTCCAGCGGACTGACAGTGACCGAGTCTGCTACCTATTTTCATGTCGAACTGAGGTATTGCGTAGACATATCCGCATCGCAATACTTTTGTAATGGATTACTGGCCAGGGAAGAATGACACAGCACTAGCACTCGTCTCTGGATATTGGCGGGCTGTTGCTGGAGTGAGGATACCGGCTGTTTCAGAGGGCAGCAGGACCAGCCGACCGGTGAAGCCCGGACGACGCCCAGTCAGACGGTGACGGACAAGACGATGGACAAGCTCCGACTGGTGCGGGAGCAGATACAGCAGGTACGGAGCTCACTGGGCAGGCAGAACAAGCCATGCATCCTGTCGACGAATGCCTGTCCCACAACTGTGTGGCTATGCCGCCGATTCAGCGATAAAGCGATGACAATCAGGTCTTACATATTTGTGAGTCGGTTGGTTCCTGAATGCTCCGTACCAGGGGCGTCGCCACGGGGGGGGGGGGGGGTGGAGGGGGACAGGATCGCTCCTCCCCTCCCCCAGATTAGCAGGATTTTAACATAAGTCCATATGGGAGGAGGGGGGGGGGGGGCAAACACCTGGCTGGCCGTCACGAACACCTGACTGCCCTCCCCCACTCAAAATTGTGTGGCGACGCCCATGCTCCGTACGATGTATTGATCTTGTTGGGAATACCTGAGTGTCACTGTTGTCTCTGACTCTGTACCGGCCGTCCAGCTGCGACCGGGGACATCTCAGCGATACCAGCAGTTCCCGTCTCACCGTGTCCCGTGTCCGGCAGGCTGTGCTACGTCTCAGGAGAAGAGGCGGCGCTTCTTCCCGTCTCACCGTGTCCCGTGTCCGGCAGGCTGTGCTACGTCTCAGGAGAAGAGGCGGCGCTTCTTCCCGTCTCACCGTGTCCCGTGCCCGGCAGGCTGTGCTACGTCTCAGGAGAAGAGGCGGCGCTTCTTCCCGTCTCACCGTGTCCCGTGCCCGGCAGGCTGTGCTACGTCTCAGGAGAAGAGGCGGCGCTTCTTCCCGTCTCACCGTGTCCCGTGCCCGGCAGGCTGTGCTACGTCTCAGGAGAAGAGGCGGCGCTTCTTCCCGTCTCACCGTGTCCCGTGCCCGGCAGGCTGTGCTACGTCTCAGGAGAAGAGGCGGCGCTTCTTCCCGTCTCACCGTGTCCCGTGCCCGGCAGGCTGTGCTACGCTCTCAGGAGAAGAGACGGCGCTGCGACGAACCCTCGGACGGCACGTGACAGATCTACCGATGAGGCTCGACAGGACGTGTTCCCAGCGTTCGGCCGGCAGCCTACTCCGGGTATTGTTCTGGCAGAGAATGCCACTGTAGACCATCTATACATGGTGTTAATGTGTCATGTATGCGGAACCGAGAGCATTGGCTTTGTTGAAAGGTTCGCTCATCGAACCTGGCATGATGAAGCTTGTATGTAGTGAGATGCTGTGTTACCGTTTTAGCATCGGTGTGTCACGACACGCGACACGCGTGTGACACGCGTGTGTCCGTATTCAGCAGAATGTCGACTGTTCACTGGCGGTAGCCATCAAAACGTTACCAGAAACACGCAGTTCAGGGATACAAATTAATGATTTGTCATGCTGACTAGGATATGGATCAACTCAATAACTACATCTACTATGTTTGCCCACACTAGGGACAAATACTGTCACTTGCGTTGACAGTCACTTGACTTTCTTGCATAATACATTGGTATGCACTAATAGTTTTATATTGGACAGTCCGGCACTTTGCACACGGAAACTCACTTAGAACAA
>JAXIVJ010007601.1:57500-59900 GCA_036785665.1 Chirona hameri
ACAGACCTCCGAGGTCGCCTATGACCCAGGACCTTAACTCCGCTGCACGGATTTAGCAGGTTCAGTTTTGCAAAGTTGCGCGCACCCGCCGCGTTACACACCTGTTCGGCATCATTGCGCACACTTCGACATTAGTAATACAGACCCGGTCACTCAGGTCAAGTGACCCCACTACAAATAAATGTCTTGCGTTGTGACAAAGCCAGGAGTCACCGCACTTTGAACTTACAGGATGTCATGAGGCATAAGTACTTACAATTCTCTATCCGGTATTTTGATATCGGTGACTATAAGTTCAGGTCAATTTTGTAACTCCCTAATCACTTTCAAGGGAATTTTCATGCTCCTCTTTCGTGCTTGTATTAGTCATGCTCTATTTTCAGATAACTGCCAGTACTTATGATTTGACAGATCATGTTGGTCTCGCGGACGCGCGGTCGCCATCAACTTGCCTACTCTGGGTCCAGCCATCTTGAACCTGATCTAGTCATTTTAAGTGACTACAAGTCTCCCTATGCAATGCCTTACTTGCGACACCTTGTTCTAGATACAGCGTCAATTTCTACTGACAAAATAGCGACAACCTAGCAAACGACCATTTTTCCCTTGTTGACCTCTGCCTCGAGCCTGCCACACTTCCATAGATCATTGAGGCACTTACCATTATATTTCAACTAGGCTCGCTATGCTGTTTCCGTTGTTCTAACTAGCATAGTTCTGAGATATATGGGAATTCTGAAGCGATGTCATAGAATTACGCGACCTAAAATTGAAACTTCATTTCTTTGAACATTATCAAGCTCTCAAAGCCGTTTTCCGCTTCGTAGCGTAGTTTTCGAGATCTCACGGGGGGGGGAGGGGCGGAAAACACACCCCCACCCCCTCAGTTCGTGTTCGTCGCAAATCCCTGTGCAGTGTCGCGGGTAACATCGAAATCATCGGCTTCTTCTCGTCAACAGCACCACGCTCGTTTCGATCAAGCTCAATTAGGGGCGAAACGCCGGGGGGTCGCTCCGTTACCGACGCCGCACTGGCGGCTATCTGCGCTGCTGGCGAGGGAGCCTCCCCACCCCCCGGTTCGTGAAGAGGATCTCACGAGTATTTATATCGGATTGCGGTCGTGAAACTTGTACTATCGTACTTTTTAACAATTTGACATATACCCTAAAAATGCCGAAACTATACCCCCATGATCCGTTACCTATGACCTGTTTCACAAGGCCATGTCAAGCGTAACTTGCGTCCCGTAGTATCGATGCTTGTAACTTGTGCAATTTCCGAGTGTGTATTGTTCAGGAGCATATAAGTAGGTGTAAACAGGTGACATTTATGATTTCCACTGAGATAATTGCCTTGCAGCGTTAACGGAGTTCACTGACCTCTCATGACCTTGATGACACTTTTGACCACTTAACTTTAAGAACATTTCGTGACGCTTATTTATAATTTGACATTGATTTTACACAGGTATGGGTTCTACTGAGGTTATGGCTTTGTGCAGGTCAACCGAAGTCACTGACCTCCGATGACCTGATATGACATTTGACATTTGACCTTTGACAGAGGTCAAAGGTCAACAGGAACCTAGTTAATAGAAACACATTCCACTAACGACAATAAATGTGCTGGATTTTCGATCATGACTCTAGGTTGATTATAATTTAATATACACTGTAAAAAATATTGACGAGCTCCTCGTTAAATGATTCCAACGCTAAATTGCGGAGCTACAGGCTATGTTTAATACAGGCCCCTGCCTGCCATGCTGAGCAGTTGCCTCGTTGCCGGCTCGTTCAGCACTCGTCAACTAAATTCCTACCAGGCAGCGGCTTGTTCTTGGCGTGTCCGATGTCCGATGAGCATGGTCAGTCTTTTCAAGTTGTTGAAAAAGCAGGCTCCGTGCTCAGGCGTGTTTCATCACCACCCAGCTGGTAAGTAAATGACCTTCAAACAAGGGTGAAATGAGGGAGGCTAGTTAACTGACAAGGGTCATAATGAGTATATAGCTCGTCATGGTAAGCTAACCATGCCGAGCCCGAAACAAGAGAACGGCTCGTTCTGGAACAAGCTCTGGCATGCCAGAGCTTGTTCCAGAACGAGCCGTTCTCGTGTTGCAATTGCGAGACTTGTGTCATGCCGCGAAGCGGCGCGAAATTTTTCAGTTTTTGACTGAGGCTAGCTTGATTTTGACTGCTGCAATTTTGGGATGCCCAGTACCGTTCTAAAAACGCAAATATAGCATGCATTAAATTTCACGTCTTGGGGGGGGGGCAAAACATAGTTTGGCCCCCCTTAAACAGGCTTGGGGGGGCATGGCCCTGTTCGCCCCCCCCCCTTGGATCCGCCCTTGGTCGTGGGTCTAGTTATTCCTTCGTCGACGACGAAATAATTATTTATGAA
>JAXIVJ010007602.1:0-59894 GCA_036785665.1 Chirona hameri
GTGTCACGACGGAAAAATTGCTGCACAAATCTCCGCTTTAGGAATTACGCGCCCAATAGGCCTAGAAACGTAATGTCTATTGTTGGGGGGGGTGGGCGTGCGTGTTTTAATAAATAAGGCGTGATGCAGTGAATAGGCTTGGACTGTGAAATGTTTTTGATAGAAGCACGTGGCCTGTCAAAACGTCTTAGTTGTAGATTATAGTAGAGTGTGTAGTAGATTGTTAGTGGGTTCTAGTAATTATAGTAGGTTGTAGATTGTGTATGAGTTGTTACTAGAATTGTAGAAGACTAGTAGATTGTAGTAGGTTGTAAGTAGATTGTAGTATGCTGTAGTAAGATTGTAGTAGGCATGTAAGTAGTCTCGCGAGGGTTTGGTCATTATATTCTTTATTCCTTATTCATTATTTCAGTTATTGGCTCTCTTGAACCAGTAAATTCCGTGGACATTTGAATGGTAACTTTGGGAAATTCATGGACACCACGGAAAATCAGGACATTTAATGTCCATGGTCCCATCTATTTTTGTTGTAATAGTGTAATTCCATGGACAACAAGCTTGATAAAGTTGTTTTGAATAATCGTGGACATTTGTGAAAGTGTCATAAATGTCCATGTATTTGGTCAACTTGAAATGTGCTTATCTTTTTTACCACAGGGGGTCTCTAGTCTGTCAACTTGTTGTGAAATGGTTTTTGATTTGGCCTGATAATGAACAGTGAAGATGCTAGCAGCAATTCTATTGGTAGATGAACTTGTCCAGGATACTATATTGAAATTTCATGAATTATTGCCATGGTTTTCACGACAGCACTGTCATCCATTTCAGCCAGCTGATTAAATTCGAAGTTTTGGCGCCAGCCTAGCTGATACTCGCGCGCGCGTCTCGATCCCGGACAGTGCCGTGTCTTATTCGAACGAACGAACGAGAATCATTCGAGCGCCAGGGTCGTGATTTTCATCGTTGAGAAGCTTAGTTTGTTGTTTTTCTTTGGATGTTGGTTTTGGGAATAGCTTAAATCTATGTATAGTCATCGCACTCAAAATAACTTTGTTGAGTTAGTGAGTGAGTGATATTGTGTTAACGATACCGCTAAGAGCAGACTAAACACAGGGAATGACGAAGGTACGTACAATCTGGTGTTAAGGGATATCAAAGCATCCCTGAGATGACGCACCACAGGTTCCGTTCTGGCCAAGAAACAAGACTTAATTTGTTGGAAGGACACCGGACGTGCAATCAGATATGAAGGTTATGTGAGGATCAGGACAAGGAGAACCAGAACTACTTGCAGCATGCAGTGATACCATTTTGTCCAGTGCACACTATAAGGTAAAATATAGCAATTTTAGCTTAGTGCGCCACATTTGCCTCCACAGTGTTGTTGCATGTATCATGCAGTAGTTGGGTATTTAAAAACAAGAATAAATAAAGGAATATAATAAGGGTGCCAATCCCAAGATTACTTTGACTGTTGTTTTGTGTAAAGTGGATCTGAAAACAAAGTGTAGTTGATTTGTGGCCATTTTTTAGCAGGACACTCTGCACAGTGTGTGTGCCAATGCCAAAATGTTCAACTGGCTCCTCAGTTCCTCCATTACAAATGAGATGAAAGCTGAGGGAAGTTTGAGGACAGTCCATATCCACCTCTGATACCTATTTTGTGACACATTATAATAATGTTCCTGGAGGGGCCTGTCTTTGTTGCATAGGAAAGTAGACAGTGTGGAGTGCATTGAGAAACAGATCAAATTGCTCAACATTTCAAAAGTAATATAAGTACAATAATTTCACCTACTTAAAAAGAACATAGGGTATTCAGTTGTAGGTACCTGGCGTTTACTCCAAGTCGGGGGTATTGGTTATTGGTGGCGTCAACATATCAACATCGATCAAGGCTAATTTATTGTTGGAGGCAGGGGGGTGTAGCATTCTCCAAACAAGTTGAAGGGGGATTGACGGTGGGAGAAATCGCTCTAAGTACCATCAAAATCCTGAAGGATACCAATTTCTTCCTCAGATTTGTATCACATCTGTTTCCCTTCGCCAAAGTTGGGGGGCTCAAGCCCAAGTTGGGGGGGGGGGGGGGGGCAAAGCCACCCAACTGAATACAGAACCATACACCCTTGGTTGGAGTGTCATATCATAGGTAAGCCTGTAGTCTCCTACATCCATCCAATATCATTTTAATTAGTGGAAAATGGCAGCAATGTTGTAATAAAAAAATCCCTCAAATATTTTATGATAATCTAATTCAAACCTATACCTAATCTAAACCAAGCATAATCTAACCTATGGTTGTTTGTCCAGAGTTGAGTGGATTTTTAGCATTTTTGTTTGCTTGTAAAACTGACGCCAAAAATAAAATACCTTAGCCCATACTAGTTATGCCTTTACGCCTTGCCTAAACTATCTCCTAGGTTGATTCAGGTTAAATTTAGAACAAAGTTAAATCTGGAATTTAGAGCGATGACCGGTACAATAATCACAGCTTTAGCAGGTCGTTCGGTATGAATACACTGGTATTGACCATTGCAATATACAATATTGAACCAGAATATCTGCAGCCCATACTAAAACACAGGCGTCTCATGTGAAGTCAGATGAGCTGCCATAATGATTAAAGAATCCATGAGCTGCCATATTGAAAGACCAACAATTACATCAACCTTGTTTGTTTACTTATGTGAGTATGAACAGTGCCGGTGAAATGACCTACCCAAGGCCGACCATACCCTTTGCAGTGACACCTAATGAGTGGGAAGAACGGTGGTATGGGCAGGTATGGCGAATGCAACACCAACTATTGCAAAGCCACACAAACATTTAACCTAAATGTTGTAGTGCCAATGCATTGACAGGCCGCACAGGCAAAGTGCGATGGAATACCCTCTCGCCACACCAACATACTAAAATAACCTCCACCCATGATGACACCAGTACCACCCACATCAAATATAATGAATAATTAGGGGTATCGTGTTGGCGCAAGGGCGTCACCAACTACTTCGGCCATTGTCACCGATCAAGGTTAATTTAATCGAGTGGACAATATGGGAAGCACTGCAGCCCACATGCAATGTGAATGTCTCCTTTTCTCAACGTCATTAATTGAGAAGGGGAGGAGATCTTGGGTGAACTTTGTACCAAGGTTGTTACTTGAGGGCCTAAATAATGGCGCATCATAATCGATACCTGACCTAAACGGCAGGCAAGGAGATTGAGTTCCGTATGTAGAACCTAACGGGGGGCTCACGCCCACCCGGCAACTTGCAGCTGATCATGGCCTTCTGCGTTAACGCCTACCCTAGTCTACATTCCAATTCACGCTTTTTCATACAGGGCTGCAAGAGTGCATTCCATATATTCCTTACAATTACATTAACCTTGATCGTATGGATGTTGTGACGCCACCACCGCTCCTAATAGTACCTGGACATTGGTGACGACAGACTGCCTGCCCCACCGATACCGAATAATCATATGTTGTTGATATTCACATTTCATGCACTGTGTCCCAGTCAATGTACTTCTGGTATCCAATAAATTAGCAGTCTGAATGTTATATACTCCAGCCTTCCTTCACCACTATAATTTGATCTAAACTTACTGCCCCGTATTGATGGTAGCGATGGCAACAACACAACACTGTTGAAATAAAACAGGCTAGTGAGTGCCACTTACTAATGGCACTATACCACATTCACACTCACTATATGGCAGTAAGTGTAGATCAATTTCGATGTTGATGAAGGCCTGAGTATAAACATTCCAAATTATGTACAAACACTTATTTCATTTAAATAGTTTTGAGAAGATGTAAGAGGACAGGTCCACTGACCAACACAGCCAAAGCAAAAAAAATAGCTGCCTTTCTTTCTAGTCCCTACGTTTACTGGTCTCTTATCTAGGCAAGAAATAGGTGTATCAGTAGTGGAGGCAATCACCTCAATGTCAGTAACTTAGGAGAGGTGGCGTTACTATCCATTACCGATCAAGGTTATGTATTGTAAGTATCAATATGGAAGCACTGCAGCACCTGAATGAAATTGTTTGATGATGTTATGTTGTGTTTTACATGTCCTGTGAACTTGCAGCTTGGCGACATTCTGAATATGTTATCCTACATTACATAACCTAACCTAACTTACAACCTACAACCTACAAACCATACAACCTACAACCTAACAACCTTACATACCGTACAACCTTTAAAAAAACCCTACAACCTACAACCTACTACCTCCAACCTACAACCTACAACCTCACCAACCTACAAACCTACAACCTACAACTCTAACTACCTGCCACCTGCCTCCATGCCACCCATGCCACCGCCTGCCCACCTGCCACCTGCCACCTGCCAACCTGCCACTGCCACCTACCACCGTACCAGAGGTGCATTACTTAACTTGATCAAGTTACAAGTTCAGAGACAATGTATAATATACATGACGTCATCAACACCCTTTTATACAGGGCTGCAGTGCTTCCATATTGTTCTCCTAATAACATAAACCTTAGATCTGTTTACACTGGTGACAACGGCCCAAGAGTTGGTGATGCCTGCCGCACATATACCAAAATAGGTGCAGAAACTCCTCTCCCACCTATGCTTCTCAGTGTCGATCTCTGTAAGTTGTCAATATTGAGCATAGCATGTGAAGGGATCATTTTGGACTCAATTTTCAATGACCATAGTTTTGTAGTAGTGGATCAGAGCAGAAACTTTTTTAAATATCATTGGGGATTTACTTGTGTTGTTAAGAGCCCCATTGTACCATCATCACAGTCATAAGGCGTAATGTTAAATTCCTAAATTAGTTTGGGGTTGTAGCTTGCAAACTCCCAATTTACTCATTAAAGTTCCACCCCTGGTAGTGATGAAGACTTTACTTAGCTTGATACACAAGCAACCTAACATCATATGTTCCCCTTACCCATCAGTTCTTGAGCCAATAGTGCAAAGTAGTGTGTCAGCCGGCTCAACAAACTGTGCATGAGTGGATCAAAGTGTGTGCATGGATGCACACACTCGGCTTTGACTCCCCATGCACATTAAAGAGAGATGAGATGACCCACTGCAAACATCTGTGAGACCCCTTTGTGGCATCCAGATGGGCCAACATCTAATCTCAAGTGGGCCCATTTTGACCTCACGTGGGGCCCGACGACAAGGTTTATGATGGATCAATGATAACCTATCATATGACCCTTTCAAACACGTTGAATGACGATTTCTGATCTAATTAGCCTCTCCGACTCCCATTGCACCCAATGTAGCCTCCAAAAGGAACTTTCGTATTTTTGTTATAGAACTAAACTATGGCCTCGAGGCCCAGGGCGTGCTCTTGGGGCCCGCCTTGGCTTTTGGGAGGGGGGATATATGTTGCCCCCACCCTATCTGCCCTTTGAATCATCTCATGGCCCGGATGCCACCCCCCCACCTACTCCCCCCCCCCACCCCCCCCACCTACGACCGTCACTGCCCCTGAGCCCTATACGTATGACCTGGCTCTACTCCTGATCGGTTGTTAGCAATAGAGCTTCAAAAGGGCTTCGTCGATTTTTTTTTCGGCGTCGTCCTCTCTCTACTTCAGGTTCCCCTAGCTACAGACGGATTTCTCGGTAAATATCAATGTAGGGGAAAATTCGACATTGGTGACCTCTGGTGACCTCAATATTGACCTTAGCAAAAAATGACTATGTAATTTTGATAGAGCTCCGTGACGGCCTATCTAACGTTTTTTTTTTTCGTTTCTCGCTACGTTGTGTGGTCTCGATAACTTTGGAGGGTGGGGGGGGGATATCCGCCCCCCCGTCGGTTCTTAACTTTGACTCAGACCCCCGTCGGCGCGCGGGTTAACCCGCACGGCGCTGGGGGGTAAATTTTTGCTCCCTTCCCTGCTAACTCCTCCGAGCCAATAGTCGCAGAGCTGCCACGCAAGACGGCAATTGAAAGCAATCAAGGAGAAAATTATAATAAACAACATAACATTTTTTCTTAAAAGGTCAAATCTCCCGAAAAAGTTCAGGTTAAATGAGCACGTTATTCTCGAAACTAACATGTCTCCAGAGATCAGACTATTGTCACCAGTGAGTTCTAACTAGACCAAACACTTGATAATTGCAACAGGGAACACCATACTAGAGCATGAGCGTCATAATAATTGCAGGTCGAGGTCAAAAATCGAGGTCAACAAAAGGTCACTATGTAAAAATGTCTATATGAAGGCCGTGTCACACATGTTATAAGGGGTAATTTTCGGCATAGAAAGTCCTAGCATAGCAATTTGACCTCATTTGTCATTGAAAGTGAACCCTAGTGTCCTGAAATGTGCCAACAATAGAATAGAGTTCCCCCCACCGCCCTGCTTCACTCCAAATGTTGTTAATATAGCTTTCCATATATTTCATTTTCACGGATAACTTTACGGGCCACGAGTTTGACATCATTGTGTTTTTTCTCGTCGAGGTGCGGTCGAGGCATATACATGGTAACCTCCGGGAATGTTAACTTCAAAATTTGACCTCAGGTCAACATCATTATTGACCTTAGTAGGTCATGTTAGATCATGGCTGCATATGAGTGGATGCGTAGTGACGGACGAACATTTCGGTACCATTTTCATGTCCCTAATTTTAGTCCATCAAGCGTTATCATGGCAAAAAAGGTATTGCCATCATTTCCGGTGACCTCGGCTGACCTTATCCGGAATCAAAATTGGCACTTGGTCATCAACACAGTGCCAAAGAAGACATGATCCTGAAAGGATTGGAGTGATTTAATAGTTATCCTCTGAAAAAGAGTGACCTGCATTTATCGCAATTGACTTATAATGGTGGGTGGCCACGAAATTGACCTGGACCGCAGGTCATTGATATAAATACGATGTATTTTTAAGGTAACAGTAGTCCTTATTAATTCTAAAAGATTGAAGCTCATCATTCAAAAACTGCAATTGTGGCACGACCAACCTTTTTTAGGTTGAAAAACCCTTTGGGAGTGTTTAAACATCCTCCGGCACGCGCGGGTTGCAAAACGTCAGCGTGCGTAGGTACTTTCAAATCATGGACATTTTTAACCCGAGTTATTTCCGTCGGAGACAAATAATGACATAATAGGCTCCGCCCACTTGTCCATGTAATGACATATATCTGTCTTCGGAAAGTCCCATGTAATTGCATTTTCTTCACTACCATTTATAGGCTGAAAATTTGAGGCAACTCTTATGTCATTCGATCATGCTTTCGTGAAATATACGCCATTGCTATTTTTTCGTTTTCTTCCAGCATTTAATTTGAACAAGTTATGAACATTATTATAACGTGTCCCATGCTATACGAGATGCGGTCATGTCCACGCAATTACGTTTAAACGGTATGGGTGAACAGCCTCAGCCGGTGACGTCGACTAAAGCAGTCTGGTTCGCGGCAGGGATGTGGAAGCTGTGACTTCGTCCGCCTCTCATACGAGCGTCGCAGCGTCCTTCTGCAGGAATCTGAGAGGCTCCTTCGGGTACGTGGTCCACTGGTGTCTCCCTTCCAAACCGTCCGAGACCACCTCAGCCCTGCAAATTCGGGTGAGTGGATTTTTTTTCTTCTATACCGGGCTCACAGCAAGGAACAAATTCATAGGCATGGCAAATTTCAGGTTTTGAGCGTTGCAGTTCCTAGGTTACGATTTGTGATGATTTTGGCTCAGTGAGTTCGAAAACCACCAGGAGGATATCGCTCCTGAATATCTAGGCTAGCTGGTACTCACAGCTGTGTTGACCGTTGGCGTACTAAAAGACCAGTAAGGCGCCCGTAGGTTGGCGATGATCAAGCGAGCTTTAAGGAAATGTATGGTGAATTTCAATTCGATCGGGCAAGTAATTTCTGAGATACAAAAAAAGGTGCGCACGTGCAGAGGCAACCCAGCATGACTTGAGGAAGAGTGGCGGTTGAGAAGTCCCCTAACCATACAACCAAATTTGAATACAATCGGCTCAAAGCCGTTCCTGAGATATAGAATAGGGATGTGCACACTGGCGGATCCAGCCTCCCCATATGGGGGGGGGGCTATTTCACTGGAGGGCCTTTCGGGCCCCAGGGGCCTCCATATGATCTAAGAGGTACCACCCATTTTTCCCTTTGCGGACTTGGCTTATTTTTTTCCGCTTTGCATATTCATCACGTGTAAGGACGTGTCCAATTAAGTGCAAAAATAAAATTGATGATATTTGCCTCCAAATATCTAAAATTTTGTCCATTTTACATGCTATTTTATATACAATTTAGTTATTCGCTAAATACCTTTTGACTGAATAAAGCTAGAAGGGCACGGTAAACGTCATGTTGTTGTTATCATCTAGACGCGTTGAATTCTTGTGCAGCAAGTAGTGACTTCCTTCTGCCATTTGATTACCTTGATCTAAGGTCAAGGTCACGGCGCAAGGTCACCTTTCAAATTTGACCTACACCGGCGATGTTAAATACTTTGAACTTGTCTTGAAGATAGGAATTCATTGGTATTAAAATAATTGCGAGATTGTTTGATGATTATAAAGCAGACTGAGACATTTTCGGGCTTTCTTTACACGAGAAGGAAGTTATGAAGCTACTATTCGCACATTCAAATTTTAAATGAATGTAAAGGTTGTCATTGACGATCAGGCGTTATTAAGCACAATCGAATTCCTCACAACAAGACAAGTTTCAAGATATATAACATCGCCACATAGGCCACAATTGAAACACTAACCTTGAACCTTGACATTGACCTTAGATGTTAGGTCATCAAATGTTAGAAATAGGTAATACTTGCTATCATTCAACGCGTCTTGACGATAATAACCAAATGATGTAAATATTACCTTTTTATCTTTATTCAGCAAATAGATATTGGAGAATAACATCTTTCACAAAAAGAACAATATAAAATGTCACAATTTAGCATATTTGAAGACAAATAACCAAGAATTGTATTTGTTCTGTTTGAACGACACTTCTTTACACCTTAATAATCATAAAGTCAAAATAGGAAATAACATTTGACTTGGGTAGGTATCCCAAAAAAGATGCAAATTTCAAAAAAAGTACTAACTTCGAAATTTAAGGTCAAGGTCATAAAATGTCAGAAAGAGATAATGCTGCAAAGCATTCAACTCATCTTGATGAGAGCAGCAAAATGACGTTTACCGTGCCATTCTAGTTCTATTCAGTCAAAAGTTATTAGCGAATCACTTTTTTGTATATAAAATAGGATGTAAAGTAACAAAATTTGAGATATTTAGAGGCAAATATCCCTCAATTTTTTTTTGTACTTAATTGACAGGTCCTTACGTGTAATAATAGCATAGCGAAAAATTAGAAACACGTTTAAGAAAAGGTATCCAAAAAAGTTGTACAATTTCGAAAACGTACTAAATTTGAAAATGTTCGAAAATGAAAAAACAATCCAACATCACCATGTTATAAAACAGATCATTGCATTCTAATGATATATAATACATCTATATTGCTTCATAAATTCCCCGCCATATGGGCTGACAAAGATTGACCTGCTCCGTGACCTTATAAAAATGTCCGAAGCAATATCTCCTGAACCACTGCCTGCATTGCAATACAACTTGCACAGCTCACCTTAACGCCCCAGGTTACCCCCCTCATATACCAATTTTGGCCCATAACTCGGTGACATGACGGTGTCATTTGCACTTTGTTTTTGTCGATTTGTCGTGGGAATGCCCCAGCTACAAAAGAGAAGAACATTGGGATTTTTTAACTGAACCTAAACGTATTCCACCACACTATCTATATTACTATTTGATAAGCGTCTGTCCTGTCTGTCTGTCTGTCTGTCTGTCCTGTCTGTCTGTCTGTCTGTCTGTCTGTCTGTCTGTCTGTCTGTCTGTCTGTCTGTCGTGTCTGTCTGTCTGTCTGTCTGTCTGTCTTCTGTCCTGTCTGTCTGTCCTGTATGTCTGTCCTGGTCTGTCTGTCCTGTCTGTCTGTCTGTCTGTCTGTCTGTCTGTCTGTCTGTCTGTCTGTCGTCTGTCCTGTCTGTCTGTCTGTCTTGTCTGCACTGTCTGTCTGTCTCCTGTCTGTCCTGTCTGTCTGTCTGTCTGTCTGTTCTTTCTGTCTGTCTGTCTGTCATGTCTGTTCTGTCTGTCTGTCTGTCTGTCTGTCTGTCCTTCTGTCTGTCTGTCTGTCTGTCATGTCTGTCTGTCTGTCTGTCTGTTCTGTCTGTCCCTGTCAGTCTGGTCTGGTCTGCCTGTCTGTCCTGTCTGTCCTGTCTGTCTGTCTGTCACCTGTCTGTCTGTCTGTCTGTCTGTCTGTTCTGTCTGTCTGTCTGTCTGGCTTGATGGCTGGCTGGCTGGCTGGCTGGCTGGTGCTGGCTGGCTGGCCGGCTGGCTGGCTGCTGGCTGGCTGGCTGCTGGCTGGCTGGCTGGCTGGCTGGCTGGCTTCTGGTGCTGTCCTGGCTGTCTGGCTGGCTGGCTGGCTGGCTGGCTGGCTGTCTGGCTGTCTGGCTGTCTGGCTGTCTGGCTGTCTGGCTGTCTGGGCTGTCTGGCTGTCTGGCTGTCTGCTGTGCTGGCTGTCCTGGCCCTGTCTGGCTGTCTGGCTGTCTGGCTGTCTGGCTGTCCTGGCTGTCTGGCTGTCTGGCTGTCGGGCTGTCTGGCTGTCTGGCTGTCTGGCGTCTGGCTGTCTGGCTGATCTGGCTGTCCTGCTGTCCCTGGCTGTCCTGGCTGTCTGGCTGTCTGGCTGTCTGGCTGTCTGGCTGTCTTGCTGTCTGGCTGTCTGGCTGTCTGGCTGTGCTGGCTTGTCTGGCTGTCTGGTGTCTGGCTGTCTGGCTGTCTGGCTGTCTGGCTGTCTGGCTGTCCTGCTGTCTGGCTGTCTGGCTGTCTGGCTGTCTGGCTGTCTGGCTGTCTGGCTGTCTGGCTGTCTGGCTGTCCTGGCTGTCTGGCTGTCTGGCTCGCTGTCCTGGCTGTCTGGCTGTCTGGCTGTCTGGCTGTCTGGCTGTCTGGCTGTCTGGCAGTGCTGTCGCTGTCTGGCTGGTCTGGCTGTCTGGTCTGGTACTGGCTGTCTGGCTGTCTGGCTTGTCTGGCTGTCTGGCTGTCTGGCTGTCTGGCATGTCTGGCTGTCTGGCTGTCTGGCTGTCTGGCTGTCTGGCTGTCTGGCTGTCTGGCTGTCTGGCTGTCTGTGCTGTTCTGCTGTCTGGCTGTCTGGCTGTCTGGCTGTTCTGGCTGTCTGGCTGTCTGGCTGTCTGGCTGTCTGGCTGTCTGGCTGTCTGGCTGTCCTGGCCTGTCTGGCTGTCTGGCTGTCTGGCTGTCTGGCTGTCTGGCTGTCCTGGCTGTCTGGCTGTCTGGCTGTCTGGCCTGTCCTGGCGTTGCTGTCTGGCTGTCTGGCTGGTCTGGCTGTCTGGCAGTCTGGCTGTCTGGCTGTCTGGCTGTCTGGACTGTCTGCTGTCTGTGCTGTCCTGGCTGTCTGGCTGTCTGGCTGTCTGGCTGTCTGGCTAGTCTGGCTGTCTGGCTGTCTGGCTGTCTGGCTGTCCTGGCTGTCTGGCTGTGCTGTCTGGCTGTCCTGGCTGTCTGGCTGTCTGGCTGTCTGCTGCTGGCTGTCCTGGCTTCTGGCTGTCTGGCTGTCTGGCTGTCTGCTGTTCTGGCTGTCATGAGGCTGTCTGGCTGTCCTGGCTGTCTGGGCTGTCTGGCTGTCTGGCTGTCTGGCTGTCTGGCTGTCTGCTGTCTGGCATGTCTCTGGCCTGGCTGTCCTGCCTGGCCTGTCCTGGCCTGTCCTGGCCTGTCCTGGCCTGTCCTGCCTGTCCTGGCCTGTCCTGGCTGTCCTGGGCCTGTCGCCTGTCCCTGTCCTGTCCTGGCCTGGCCTGGGCCTGTCCTGGCCTGTCTGAGCCTGTCCTGGTGCTGGCTGTCTGGCTGTATGGCTGTCTGCTGTCCTGGCGTCTGGCTGTCTGGCTGTCTGGCTGTCTGGCTGTCTGGCTTTCGTGGGCTGTCTGGCTGTCTGGCTGTCTGCTGTCTGGCTGTCTGGCTGTCCTGGCTGTCTGCTGTCTGGCCTGTCTGGCTGTCTGGCTGTCTGGCTGTCTGGCTGTCTGGCTGTCCTGGCTGTCTGGCTGTCTGCTGTCTGGTCTGTGTCTGGCTGTCTGGGCTGTCTGGCGTGGTATGCTGTCTGTCTGTCCTGGCTGTCTGGCTGTCTGGCTTGTCTGGCTGTCTGGCTGTCTGGCTGTCCTGGCTGTTCTGGCTGTCTGGCATGTCCTTGGCTGTCTGGCTGCTGGCTGTCTGGCTGTCTGGCTGGCTGGCTGGCTGCTGGCTGGGCTGGCTGGCTGGCTGGCTGGCTGGCCTGGCTGGCTGGCTGGCTGGCTGGCTGCTGGCTGCTGGCTGGCTGGCTGGCGGCTGGCGCTGGCTGCTAGGCTGGCTGTGCTGCTGCTGGCTGGCTGGCTGGCTGGCTGGCTGGCCTGGCTGGCTGGCTGGCTGGCTGGCTGGGCTGCTGCGTGCTGGCTGGCTGGCTGGCTGGCTGAGGCTGGCTGGCTGGCTGGCTGGCTGCTGGCTGGCTGGCTGGCTGGCTGGCTGGCTGGCTGGCTGCTGGCTGGCTGGCTGGCTGGCTGGCTGGCTGGCTGGCTGCTGGCTGGCTGGCTGGCTGGCTGGCTGGCTGTGGCTGGCTGGCTGGCTGGTCTGGCTGGCTGGCTGCTGGCTGGCGTGTCTGGCTGCTGCTGTCTGGCTGTCTGGCTGTCTGGCTGTCTGGCTGTCTGGCTGTCTGGCTGTCTGGCTGTCTGGCTGTCTGGCTGTCTGGCTGTCCTGGCTGTCTGGCTGTCTGGCTGTCTGGGCTGTCTGGCTGTCTGGCTGTCTGGCTGTCTGGCTGTCTGCGTGTCTGGCTGTCTGGTCTGTCTGGCTGTCTGGCTGTCTGGCTGTCTGGCTGTCTGGCTGTCTGGCTGTCTGGCTGTCTGGCTGTCTGGCTGTCTGGCTGTCTGGCTGTCTGGCTGTCTGGCTGTCTGGCTGTCTGGCTGTCTGGCTGTCTGGCTGTCTGGCTGTCTGGCTGTCTGGCTGTCTGGCTGTCTGGCTTTCTGCTGTCTGGCTGTCTGGCTGTCTGGCTGTCTGCTGTCTGGCTGTCTGGCTGTCTGGCTGTCTGGCTGTCTGGCTGTCTGGCTGTCCTGGCTGTCTGGCTGTCGGTGGCTGTCTGGCTGTCCTGGCTGTCTGGCTTGTCTGGCTGTCTGGCTGTCGTGGCTGTCTGGCTGTCTGGCTGTCTGCTGTCTGGCTGTCTGGCTGTCTGGCTGTCTGGCTGTCTGGCTGTCTGGCTGTCTGGCTGTCTGGCTGTCTGGCTGTCTGGCTGTCTGGCTGTCGGCTGTCTGGCTGTCTGGCTGTCAGGCTGTCTGGCTGTCTGTCTGTCTGTCTGTCTGTCTGTCTGTCTGTCTGTCTGTCCGTCTGTCTGTCTGTTACCGCTCAGTTTTTTCAATTTAAAAATCCCAGTTAATTCACGTGCTGAATTGGTGCGGATACCTCCATCCCGGAGATGACAGCTAATCGTCCAGCGGAGCGGACGGGTTAGCACTAGTAGGTACCCTATGTAAGGAAATTCAATGACGCACTCTTCTGCCACCCAGCAGGCAGCAGGAGACTGCAGGCAGCTGCGACGCTGCGTGTAAAATTATAACTTACGTTGGTTGTGAATCACTCCAAAATAGCGTCAGATGCGCCACTTTCCCTCTCCCTACCGCCATAGGCGTAGGAACGTCATACAAAAGTGTGTGTGGGGGGAGGAGGAGGGGGGGGGGGGGGGGCAGCCACCCAGGGGTTCTCCATATCTCAGGGCCATCCCTGTTTCAAGGAGAGCCCACCGGCCACCGTCCAAGGAGCAGGTGCAAACATAAGTCGGTGTAACACTGCGGATCCAACCACTCTCCGTGGGGAGAGGGGCATCTTTTGTGGTAAAGAAGTACCCCCATTGTTTCCCATCTGCGGAGTTGGGCCGGTCACCTTATTTTGGTATTCGAGCTTAAGAAATTCACTTTTCAAATTCACAAAAATTGATTTTGTTTATTTTTTTCCGAAAAGTTATTTTATTTTGGGTGATCAAAATTCCCCCAAATTCGAAAATCTGAGATATCCATTTTGAAGAAAATGTCCTTTACTTTCTTAGACGTTTTTATTTCGAAATTGCTTCGAAACTCTATTTTCTACGATTTGTCAAACAATTTGTCGTTTTTCCACCAAAAATGGCCGGACAATGTCCGTCATTAAAACGTCATTATCTCCCAAAATACTATATGAATTTCCTTGAAATTTGGTAGGAAGACGTAAAACTGATTTAGCATAAGGGTACTAATAGTTTCACCTTGATATATATCATAGTTTTCAAGTTGTTGAGAAAATTCGGGAGGGGTGCAGATTCTGCCCCCCCCCCCTCCCCCCCCCCCCCCCCCCCCTGGGGCCAACCAACCGGGGGGCCTCGGTCGATCTAAGGGGCCCCTCAGTGAAATCTCAATCAAGGGAACCCTCGTTCGTATCTCAGTGGTCCTCCGTCGATCTTAGGGGGCTCTTGGTGCACCAGAGGGAGCCCTGGGTCCATATCAGGGGCCCTCGATCGATCTCAGGGGCCTCTGTCGATATCGGATACTCAGTCGATCTCAGGGCCCTCAGTTGATCTTAGGGCAATCGGCGCATCTCAGGAGGGGACCCCGGTGCATTTCAGTGTGCCTTCGGTCGATCTCAGGGGCCCTCGGCCGATCTCAGGAGGCTCTCTGTGTATCTTAGGGGTCCTCCGTACACGTCAGGGGGCCCTCGACGCATCTCAGAGGGTCCTCTGTGTATCTCAGGGGACCATCGGTACATCTCAGGGGGCCCTCGGTCGATCTGAGGGAGCCCTCGGTGCATCTCAGGGGCCCTCGGTGCATCTCAGGGGGTCCTCGGTGCATCTCAGGGGCCCTCGGTGTATCTCAGGGCGCTGCGGTCAATCTTAGGAGCCCTCAGTCAGTTTCAGGGGCCCTCGACGATCTCAGGGGGACATCGCTCGATCTCAGGGTGTCCTCGGTGTACCTCAGGGCCCTCGGGCGATCTTAGGTGTAATTATTTATCAATGGGTGTCAGTTATGGGTTAAATTACGGAGAAACGGCGGGGGGCCAAAACATATGGTTGGCCCCTCCACTTTAAAAAGTGTGTCTGTGTGTGGGGGGAATTGACCCCTGGACCCCCTTGTTCCTACGCCTATACCTACCGCTACAAAAATGCTAGCAAATAGAGAAAACACGAACGAGGCAAAACAAAATATATTTATTTCGCAAGAAGTTATTTTGTCACATGCAGTACCCATTTTCATCACGTTTCAGCGGATTTCAGGGGTGGGGCTAATTTCTATTGCCGCCTCTGTCGAGCCTGGAATGTGGGGGGGGGGCTTTTGGCCCTGTCGCCCCCTTTGGATCTGCCAGTAATTCCATACAACATAGTTACCTATACAAGGAAATTCACTCGCGCTCACGCGCCGACATCCAGCAGGCAGCAGGAGACCAAAGGCTGCGACGCGCGCTGCGTGTAAAATTATACCTTACGTTGATTGTGAATCACTCAAAATAGCGTCAGACGCGCCACTTTCCCTATCCCTACTGCTGACAAAATGCTACCAAATAGAGAAAACACGAACGAGGCAAAAACAAGATTTCTTTCTTTCGCAAGAAGTTATTTTTCTCGTAGGCAGTACCCATTTTTGATCGCCAGTTTCAGCGAATTTTGAGGGGGCTAGTTTCTATTGCTCCCCCTGTCGAGCTTGGGATGGGGGCATTTGCACCTGCCATCCCCCCCCCCTCCCTGCTTTGGATCCGCCAGTGGATGTGCATGTGCGCACGTGCAGAGGCACCCCACCCCGAGGCCTGTTAAAGGGGTCTGCGGCCGCCGCGGCTCCCGCGGCCAAAAGGGCGGGGCCGTCAGCCAATCACGAAAGAGCAGATCTGGGAGGAGAGACTCTACTCTCTGCGAGTCCTGCGGTTGCTCGGGAGCAGCCGCAAAAGAACTTCGACATAAATGGCGCGCGTCCGACAAAGGTTGCGCACTGTTTAGTTGATATCGCAGCTCCCTGGTGGTTGTTTGACCAAAAATGACAACTCGTAGTGACTCGTAGATATTCTTTTTTTTCATTTCAAAAGTTGAGTAGTTTTGGAAAACATTGAGGGTTCCATGAAATTGCCTATTCGTTGCGAACGCTACACGCGCCATTTATCGGACGCCATCAGCGGCCGCAAAAGTGTGCAATGTTGTTCAAATTAAGCTCCGCCTCTTGGCTGCGGGAGCCGCGGCGGCCGCAGACCCCTTGAACAGGCCTCCGGACTTGAAGGAAGGCGACGGCTGAGGGGTCCCTAACCACACACCAAAAACACAATCGGCCCAGCCGTTGCGGAGTTCTTGCGAGAAAACACTTTTTAACACTTCTCACGCGGCACGCGCCACGCACAGTGGTAGTCACCCACGTGAGTCGGTACTGGTCTCGAACAGAGTAGGTTAGATGGGGCTGATCAGCAAAGAAGCCCGTTTATCAATCGGACGTGCGGTTGCAGATATATGAGCTTCTCAAAAGCTTCGCCACGGGCCGGGTCGGGCCGGGTTGGGCCGCTCATATGCATATTTTTCCCCTACACCACGGAAGGATGAGGCCGCTCGCCTCGTAATCACAGTTGTGACAAAGATGAAATGACTTAATAAGTGGAATCACTGACTTGACAATGGATAAATAGACAATAATTAGAATCACGATGGTCTAGACCTTAGGTGATCTCATGCGACATCAGGTGACCTCAGGTGACATCAGGTGACCTCAGGTGACCTCATGTGACCTCATGTGACCTCAGGTGACCTCAGGTAACCTCAGGTGACCTCAGGTGACCTCAAGTGATATCAGGTGACCTCAGGAGTCAGGTGACCTCATGTGACAGGTGATCCCCTCCCCAGGTGACTGCCATCTCCGGGACGGTGGCGCTGACTCCTAGCTCGAATCTCTGGCTGTCTGGGAACACCTCTAACCCATCCTCACCGCCGCTGGAACTTTGGTCGAACCCAGAGCTCACCACGGTATCCAAGACTCCCAACTGGCCCGACAGTCAGCCCGGCCAGACGCTGAGGTTCGAGGCCAGCTCGCTGAAGGCGGACGCGGCGCAGACGACGCTGCCGCTGCTGGACATCCAGCCGGTGGCGCCGCGGCCGGCCGTCTGGCTGACCGGGATCGGACTCTACCACAAGGGCCAGAAAGGCGACGGCGGCTTCCTCGGACTCAGCGTCCAGATGGCAGATATATCTCTGCCGCGGGGCACACAGATGGCGCTGGTGGATGTGGTAGGAGGAGATGACGGGGGCTGGTATCAGGTGTCCCGCAGTTCACCATGCTCACCGTTCCGTCTGCCAGGTTCGCCGTTCATCGTGCTCACATTGTCTACTTTGATCACATTTGTATTAATATAACCCTGCCTTTGTCCTAGGCGGATCAAGAGAGTCAACGGGGTCATTGTTCTCCCAAAACGATTAAAATCGGCGAAACCGGACACATCTAAATATTTGTTTACATAATTTAACAGTAACTTTTCTGATGAAGATATGTTCTAAATCAGCTGTTAGTGCACAAGCAAGCGAAATCCAACTAGTATTAAGTAGTTCGTCAGAGTTATTTGCATTTGTCCCCCTTCCCACATACCAACTTTTAATTTTTAGTCGTTCTGGATCCGCCACTGGTTCTCTTTTTTTCTCCAGAGGTTCCACCGACTGGGCTGTGCTCGGTTCGCTGCTGCCGGCTTCTCATCAGAGTCTGATCAGAGTCACTTGATGACTCTGTCACAGGATGACTCTGGATGACTCTGTCACAGGATGACTATGGATGACTCTGTCACAGGATGACTCTGGATGACTCTGTCACAGGATGACTATGGATGACTCTGTCACAGGATGACTCTGGATGACTCTGGCACAGGATGACTCTGGATGACTCTGTCACAGGATGACTCTGGATGACTCTGTCACAGGATGACTCAGGATGACTCTGTCACAGGATGACTATGGATGACTATCACAGGATGACTCTGGATGACTCTGTCACAGGATGACTCTGGATGACTCTGTCACAGGATGACTCTGTCACAGGATGACTCTGGATGACTGTCACAGGATGACTCTGGATGACTCTGTCACAGGATGACTATGTATGACTGTCACAGGATGACTCTGGATGACTCTGTCACAGGATGACTCTGGATGACTCTGTCACAGGATGACTATGGATGACTCTGTCACAGGATGACTCTGGATGACTCTGTCACAGGATGACTATGGATGACTCTGTCACAGGATGACTCTGGATGACTCTGTCACAGGATGACTGGATGACTCTGTCACAGGATGACTCTGGATGACTCTGTCACAGGATGACTCTGGATGACTCTGTCACAGGATGACTCTGGATGACTGTCACAGGATGACTCTGGATGACTGTCACAGGATGACTCTGGATGACTCTGTCACATGATGACTCTGGATGACTCTGTCACAGGATGACTCTGGATGACTCTGTCACAGGATGACTCTGGATGACTGTCACAGGATGACTCTGGATGACTCTGTCACAGGATGACTCTGGATGACTGTCACAGGATGACTCTGGATGACTCTGTCACAGGATGACTCTGGATGACTCTGTCACAGGATGACTCTGTCACAGGATGACTCTGGATGACTCTGTCACAGGATGACTCTGGATGACTGTCACAGGATGACTCTGGATGACTCTGTCACAGGATGACTCTGGATGACTCTTTCACAGGATGACTCTGGATGACTCTGTCACAGGATGACTCTGGATGACTCTGTCACAGGATGACTCTGGATGACTGTCACAGGATGACTGGATGACTGTCACAGGATGACTCTGAATGACTCTGTCACAGGATGACTCTGGATGACTCTGTCACAGGATGACTCTGGATGACTCTGTCACAGGATGACTCTGGATGACTCTGTCACAGGATGACTATGGATGACTCTGTCACAGGATGACTATGGATGACTGTCACAGGATGACTCTGGATGACTGTCACAGGATGACTATGGATGACTCTGTCACAGGATGACTATGGATGACTCTGTCACAGGATGACTGGATGACTCTGTCACAGGATGACTCTGGATGACTCTGTCACAGGATGACTCTGGATGACTCTGTCACGGGATGACTCTTGATGACTCTGTCACAGGATGACTCTGGATGACTCTGTCACAGGATGACTCTGGATGACTCTGTCACAGGATGACTCTGGATGACTGTCACAGGATGACTCTGGATGACTCTGTCACAGGATGACTATGGATGACTGACCAGAGTACGAAACGGATTCATTTGAAAAGATCCAATCCGATCCGAATCCGGCAGATGAATCAAAAGCTGAACTGGTCCAATCCGGTCCGGTAGCAATATACTTCAAAGTTTGCAGACAAATTTAAAGAGCTAAAAGAAAAAGAAGGTCATTAGCAGGCAGACATGTGCATGGATCCCAGATAAGGATCTATGGTCCCAGTGGATCCCACGGCAAAAATACAATGTGTGATCTATGATCCGGTTGATCCCACGGCAAATATACAATGTTTGATCTACGATCTCAGTGGATCCCACGGCAAAAATACAAGGTTGGCTCCATGATCCCAGTGGATCTCACGACATAATGCAAGCATGTTTTTAGATCCCATTGGATCCCATGGTAAAACCATAATGCATTCATGACTCATGAGCCAACATTGATTACAATCTTCGATCACATCTGACATCAGTCTCTCAAAAGTGAACCTCCTTAATTCATAATAGTATTAAAAGTCTGGAAAAGTCAGGAGTTATGTGTCCAGTGACCGGTTATGACAAGTTTACTGTATAACAATAACATTGACATCAACATGTTGCTTCAGAACCTCACAATTTCTTCAGAACCTCAGAACCTCACAAAACGTTTTTCAAGTTGGTTCTGAACTTATGCACAAATAGGTATGAACAAAAAGTAGAGTTGACCTGTACTATTTTCTAAATAATTGCCCGCATTGCATTGCCGCCTACATTTGTATTTTACCAAAACCAACCTATCCCATTTCATGCTGATGCAAGCCTTTTCAATTCACTGTTTCACATCAACATCGTAAGAATAGGGCCCAATTGCTGGATATGATTATCAAATCAAAGTCACAACACCTTTAGAAGAAATATGTTCCGGTATCTTTCCTTCAAAAATTAACACATACACAGAGATATTCCGATTCCCACTCACATGAAACATTTAAACTTTCGTCTGCCGGCTTACCAAGGCCATAAATATTGTTCTATTACCCTGATAAATATAAGGTAGAACGCCCTTGCTGCGCAGTATCTGTCATGACGTCACCGAGGGCATACTTAATTTTGTTTTGTTTATATATTTAGTCCGAATGTTTTGTATGGATGGATTTCCGAGGTCAGGACCCGCGCTAAGCAGAGCTTGTTGTGCAGGTTCTGACCTCACCACCCGATCGCCCAATTCCTGTTGGCTGGCAGAATTTAGAGGCGAAAGTTTTACGTGCCTGACATACCTGGACACGGTCCGCCATTATATTAGCCGGCATAGCAAGCTAAATATAGGAAACACTACTTTACAAGTGACCTACATGTAAATAAAAGTACATCACCAATAATGAGAAGCTATCTTTAGTGTATTGAAGAAAACCGACGCTTACCATGTGCACATAAAGCACGCCGCTCGGCCAATAATGTATGTTAGACGGTATCAAGTCTCATATTAATTACAAGGAAACTCGGGGATCCAAAAAGTAATGCCAAGGTGACGTCACCGGGGGTATTTATTGAACAGCTTATAGGCATTGGGATGACAACGGCCTGTCGGCTCACAAGGCCACACGTACTCTATAAGCCACACGAGATCAAATGACACAGCGCCAAACAGCGCCAAATAATGTTGCAAAAATTGCTACCATATTAAGAACTTCTATTTGGCATTGAATTTTCCTTAGATACCACGAAATATTTTTACCGATAAAATTAATATCTCCTTTTTCTTCTTAGAAGATATCTACAATAATGATCCTTAGGATATAAATTGACTACTGACTGACGAGTGGGGACTGTGACTATCTTATTGCGTCATTATGACAAGCAGAAACGTTCAACATAGTACCTGCGGCTGCCACCTGGTCCGTTTTATTTTATGTGCAACCTTGAAAATCAAGTCACAAATTGTTTCGAAAAGCTTAATCGCCGGACGCAAACTAGTATTACTAACGTCATAGGTGCAAAGTACGTACAAAGAATCACTAGTTGATGGCGTAATGGCGTTCGATAATAAATTACATTTGCGTTCTCTAGCCGGTGCCTGCCTTTACATTTATTTATTCGTGTTCACTTCTTGGTATAGTGGCCTAGTTCATGGTTGGTATTGATAATAATTTGACGATATGTCGTAAAGCATAACAGAGAACGCCAACATCCTTATTCACTAATACATTTGCTCTCGCACTCCAATTGGCTAAAACGCATGACGTCATAGGACTAAACAAAAGTGCTTGGGATCAGATGTGCATATGATGACTGACATTGAAATCATTCGACATTGAACTTCTGAGTTCTGACATTGTAACCAGTTATCCATTTATACTTATTATACGGCCTTGATTGAAACCTTCCGAGATTGGGTTTGGATTTAAAAGTCTTCCGTGTTCGCTGGTTTAAGATGTTTAAAATATTGTATTGGAGGAGGTACGTTTGTATTGCTGTACCTAAGTATTTAGTAGTAGACAAGTAAGAAGACTGGCCCGGCGCCCACGGCGGGCCTGTCTTCCTCCACCCGAAGGATTGCGCCGGTGTGCTGGTGGATCGGGGGAGGCGTAGGTAGCGCTCCGGTCGGTGGTGGGAGTTGTAGAGGGCGCGCCAGTGGGCTGGGTAGATGTGGCATGTGCGCTGTGGATTGCAGAGCTCTCAGTGTACCTCTGTAGCGATGTGGACTTATATGGGATTATATAGACGACATTACTGGTGTTCGTAGAATAAACTGTGTGTGTGTGTAAAAAAACAGAAAAATTTGATGTTGCATACTGACACCATGAATTGTGTGTGTATTGGTAATTGGTATGGGTATGATTTTTAAGCTGTATATTATTTTTACACATTAAATTTTGAAGCTGTTTCAGCTTTTAACTTTCCTTTGATATGTATTTGAATGTTTTGTTTGTACAGCTGCCATTGATGAATATATCCTGGATGGATCTGCTGGATCCCACAGATTCTTGTGTTGGTCTAGATTTATGATCCCAGTGGGTCCCACGGATAAAATACAATGTTAGATCTATTATCACGTTGATCCCACGGCAAAAATATCGGGTTTGATCCATGATCTTGTGGATCTGTGGGGCACTGGTGGGACTGCAGACTTGTCAATGATTCATATTTGTCATGAATCGATTCACAGTGATTCACGGACCATAATGAATGATTCAATCATGATTCAATCACTATACATTACCGTAATGAATGATTCAATCATGATTCAATCACTCAACATTACCATAATGAATGATTCAACCATGATTCAATCCCTCAACATTAACATAATGAATGATTCAATCTTGATTCAATCACTCAACATTAAAGAGAAGTGTCGACTCCTTTGTCAGACTTAACTGTCTAACTGACTGTCAGACCTTTGATTTTGAATGTGCGACTCTAAGATTTTATGAGCGTGATAAGGAGGCTATGCTCTACCTGTGTGCCATTTTTCATGCAAACCAGAATAGTCTGCTGTTTGACCTTAAACATATTGCCTGCTCTAAATCCTTTGATTTTGAATGTGCGACTCTAAGATTTTACCAGAATGATCACTAGGTCTGTGTGTTCCAATTTTGCAGCTAATCCAAATAGTCCGCGAATGTGTTTCCGAATGTGAATGTAAATGTGAGCCAATTTGACACGCGTGTTTATTTTGATTATAAAATGATATTTATAATATGTATTATAATTGCAAATTCCAAGTTCCAAAAGAATTAATGACTGCGTTTCGCCTTTTTAAGCGAATAGAACATTTATTTTGATTTTGCATTAGGTTTTTTTTTATAAAGCATGATGTGGAATAAAGCGGCGCCGGTGCGACAATGATATTTGGGACATCTGCAGGTCATGCAAATGTTTGTTTATGATTTAGTTTTCGATATGGTATAGCCTAGAAATTAGGAAAAGGTGGGCACCTTTGATAATTTTACGTGTGAAAAATGTGTGCGTTTACTGTGTGGTTTATGAATCAAAGTATGAGTTAGTTACCTTTTCTAAGTATTTAGGTGCCTACCCCTAACCCTACCAGCACCAAGGTATGTATCTAGTTAGGGCTGATTGAACAGTGGCTTTGTGCCCACTGGAGTTGGACACAAAGCCTCGCTTTATTCATGCATATATTAATTACAGGCTACAGCTCAGTAATTCATCTATGCATGAACAGAACTCATATAATTGGCCATTAAGTCCACAGGGCACAGATACATGCTGGGCCGCAGACATATTTTTTGGACAGTTTATGCTGTTAGACCAAAAAAGAATGATTCTTTGAGCAATGAATGATTCAATCAGCCTATTTTCTCTGTATGAATGATTCAATCAGTGACTCAACAGGTTTGCGCATGAGGTGAATCGATTCATGAGTCATTCATTTGAAATAAGAATGATTCAATCAAAAGTAGTCGATTCACATTGAATCATTGACAAGTCTGGGTGGGAGAAACCAAGTCGACTCACGACCACAATGTATTTGGGCAAACAATCTGCAGACAAACGAAACCGAATGAACCGACAAGAGGAGACGAGAAAATGACACCGAATGACTGCCGAGTGCCAACCCGGGCAGTCAGATGTATATCAGATGAGCGACTCGGGCGGGAAACATGGCGCCGAGAAGACAACGAGCAAACGTATCAGGCGATCGGGACTACATAATAAGAACCTGAAGGGAGACCAAGCTTTAAACAGTTGACAGCTATATAATGTGATAATATGATATGAGGCTATGACGTATGACAGATTACAAACCAAGTAACTGAATAAATCGTATGACGAGCAACGGGAGGTCGCGACCAGGAGCGGAAAGCAAGAGAGTTACGCGCGTTACCGGGTACGAAGACACTTCTGTTTACAGATATACATAAAAGTTGCGAGTTACTCCACAGATTGCATACAGATTAAGTTAAATAAGTTATACGAGAAATAAGCAAACCGCAGACGGAAAGCAAACCGCAGATGAATCACATTAGCAATAAACATAAAAAGTTGCCTAATTATTTACGTTAGAGAATTCTCTAGATTTACTCTGGTAGAACTGACGAATTGTAAACAAATCAAGTTGCGAAAATACGGAACGCTAAAGAGCTGCAATACAGTGATATGACGCACCACATGACTTCCCATCCCAGAACGGAGCGAACATGAAGAGAAAAAAAATATGACCACAAAACATCAATAATACACAAAGTCGGGCAGGCGTCGGAACCGGACGGTCCGGCCACGGCGCGATCGCACTGGAGACTGCCCCGGCACGGCAGCACTCCGCGGACCATCACTGGGGTCAGCGTCCCTTATCCGAGCAGAGTCCATCGCACGCTCACTGTTCACTGTCCGGCCATCGTTCACTGTCTCATCGTCCACTGGCACCGTCCGGTCACCGTCAGTCCGCCGCGGTCCACCACGGGACGGCGGCAGCAGCGGGTCAACGCGCAGCGGCGGCGTCAGCAGCGGCGGAGGGGACCACCGCGAAGCGGCAGCAGCGGAGGCGGCAGCGGCGGAGGCGCCGCCGCAAGAGGGCGGCAGCGGCGTCGGCGTCGACGGGCCGCCGCGAGAGAGCGGCAGTGGCGGCGGCGGGCCGCGAGACTGCGGCAGCAGACCACTAGAGGGCGGCCACCAGTCGACGCCAGCCCTGGCGTCGCGGGCGCTCCGGCGTCTGGAGACCCACGCGACTCCGGCGGGGGCGTCCGGCACGCCTGCTCCTCCTCGGGTCGCGACACAGAGGTCGCAAGAGGCGGCGCTCCCTCAGACACCTGGTCAGAGGGAGGTACGGGCACATGCACAGGTTTGAGGCGGTCAACACTGACAGTATCGTGGGTACCAGAAGGGAGCTCCAGAACGAAAACTTTCGGGGACCGACGAACGACCTTCAGGGGCCCACGGTAAGGGGTCTCCAGTGAGTGGCGCGCGCGGTCCACGCGCACCTACACATGAGTACAAGACGACAGGTCTGCTGGAACGTAAGTTGGTGGCACACCAGCATGATGATGGCCGCGCGATAATGAAACGAAATCGATTTCGGACATGAGCTTTACCAGCTCGCGGATGAACTTCTTGCCCACGGACGCTAGTCTGTGAAACAGAACATCTCGGGAACAGTAACTGCGTTCCCGTCACTGCTGTAAATGAAGAAAAAAAAAACAGACTCATTAGGCATGGCTCGTATCCCAAGCAGCACCACAGGCAGTGCGCGCAGCCACTCCTGTTTGCGAGAACGGATGGCTGCCTTGAGAGTACGATGCTGCCTCTCGATCATACCATTACAATTAAGAGTAGGGTTACAATTACAAGTAGGGTGATAGGCTGTGGTACGTAAACGATGGAACCCGATCATCTCAGACAAATGTTCAAACAATTCCGCCTCGAACTGTGCACCTCTGTCAGTGACCACATACAGGGGAACTCCAAATCTCGAGACCCACGTCTCCAAAAACGCTGAGGCGATACTTTCTGCAGTGATGCTAACTAAGGGCCTGGCCTCCACCCAGCGAGTGGCACGATCGATACAAGTCAGCAAATAACGACATGGAGAGGTGAAAGGTTGGCCATGAGGCACAGACGGAGAGAGGGGTCCCACGATGTCGATGTGCACGGTTTCGAACCGCGCGGACGGCACGCCGAAAGAGCCCGGGGCGGACCTCGTGTGGCGGTGAACTTTTGTCTCCTGGCAAGAGAGACAATCACGTACCCATCGCTGGATATCTCTGCACATAGAAGGCCAATAGTAGCGGGAAGTCAACAAACGAGCTGTGGCTTTACGACCGGGGTGAGACGGGTTGTGAAACCTGCCGAAGACTGAACGACGACACGCCTCAGGAACGAACGGCCGCGGCTAAGGGTTGGTCATGTCACAGAGAACCGAAATGCCATCTGCGAGGGACACAGGCTCGAGACAGTCTCGCAGACGGGAGGTCTCCTCATCCTGACCCTGGTGATCAGCGATGAAGCGAAGGTCACATGAGTCGAGAGATACAGCATAGGCATAGGGGACTGAGGCAATCGGCGACAATATTATCACGGCCACGGATGAACCTCACATCCATGACGTACATCCCCGACCAATAACGCTGCTGGCGATCAGACTTCGCCACGTGCGGACTGCGGAAAGCACTCACGAAGGGTTTGTGGTCCGTGAGGAGCGTGACTCGCCGACCCTCGATGGCGTCACGGAAGTACAAAGTGGCCAGATACGCCGCGAGGAGTTCCCTGTCGTAGGCCGCGTAGCGCTGCTGGGGCCGACTCAGCTTCCGGGAGAAAAACCCAACAGGAACCGACTCTCCGTCGACGATCTGATGGAGGACGGCTCCGACTGCGACCTGCGAGGCATCAGTCACCAACTCATACACATGGCACTGGGGTAGTGGATGCGGCAGAGGACACGCTCCGGCCAACGTCACCTTACTGTCGCTGAAGGCGCGAGACTGCTGCTCGTCCCATGGCAGCTCCTTACTCTTCGGGTGCAAGCGAATCAGCTCAGTGAGGGGTACACAACGTCTGCAAATCTTGGAATCATGCGACGGTAGAAACCAATGAGTCCGAGATATCTGCGCAGAGCCGCTGAGTCGGTGGGTCTGGGCAGGTCGAGAATCTCAGCTACTCTGGCCTGGGGAGGGCCGAGTCCGCTCTCGGACACCTGGTGCCCGAGGAACACGAGAGTGCGCTGCAGGAACTCACACTTGTCGAGGGAGATCCGGAGTTTGCGCTCGGCCAACTTGCCCAACACCAGACGCAGATCAGCGACGTGGTGAGTCTCGTTCTCGGAAAACACCAGAATGCCATCCAGGTACACAAACACACACGGAACGTCGCGGAAAATCCCATCCATCACACGCTGGAAGGTAGCGCCAGAGTTGTGCAGTCCTAGGGCATGAACACGTGCTCAAACAGTCCGAAGGGCGTGGTGATGGCAGTTTTCTCAACATCAGCTGGGCTCATCGGGATTTGGTGGTACGCTCGCAGCAGGTCCACCTTGCTGAAAGAAGTCATGTTATGCAGCTTGGTGGAAAGGCGCTGGATGTGGGGCAATGGGTAACGATTTGGTTTGGTTACGGCGTTCAGGGCGCGGTAGTCACCAGTCAGTCTCCACTCACCGGGGTTACGCTTGGGAACCATGTGAATTGGGGATGCTCACGGGGACCTGGAAGGGCGGATGACGCCTGTCTTCAACAAGACGTCAAACGACTGCTTGGCGACCTGAAGTTTGTATGGTGGCAGCCGCCGCGGACTAGCGAATGTCGGCGGGCTGCTGCCAGTGTCGATGCTGTGGGTGGAAGTGATGGGGGAGTCACTGAACATGTTACCCAGCTGGCAAGGTTCCAGAACGGAAGGGTGCTCTTGCAGGATAGGTTGTACAGACTTGGGAAGAGAAGAGAGATCGTTGAACACCAGGTTGACAGCAGGTTCAGACACTCCCGGCACTCCAGGAACGGAGAGGGACGTCGCGGCATCACGGAGGACCTGTGAACCACAGCCAACGATCAGTGAATTGTGTGACAGAAAGTCATTACCCAACAGTGGCTCGGTCATCTCCGCAACAACAAACGTCCAGGTGAACTGGCGTCTCAGAGCAGGGAGAACAACATCAAGAGTGGCCTCACCGATCACACGAAGCTGCTGACCACTGGCAGTAGTGATGCAGACAGCTTTGGGCTGAATCAGGGTGCCGTTCACACACTCTTGAGGGATCAGAGACACACCAGCGCCAGTGTCGACAACGAAGGTCAGTGGCTGTGAGCCAGCCCGGGCTGCAACCCGGAAGAGTGGCAGGCCAAGGGCTGCATAGTTAACAGCCTGCCCCTCTAGTTTTCCAGAGTCGAAAGTGGTACACGTGCAGGCGAGGCTGAGCGCGACGAGGGCTGCACTCTGAGGTTAGCGGACTTGGATGGCCACTGACACCACGGTTTACATGTGCGAGCTTGCGCACCAAAGTACAAGTGGGCACGGCACACTTTGGGTCTCTGTCCTTCAAGAAACGGTTTCAGTCCGAGCAAAGCACCAGACATGCCAGCTTCACGAACCTGAGTGGGATACCTGTAGGGACCGGACTGTTGCTGCCTCGGCTGTGGAGAAGCAAAGTGACACGGTATGGACTGAGACTGCTGGTAGGGAAACTGATGCAGACTCACACCAGAGCTGCACTGGGGGTCACGATCATGGACTGCCACGTTCACTGCTGCATGTGCCCCTTGTACAAGAGGAACCAACTCATCAGCCAGCTTACCCAACTGAGAAAGCGTGAGTTCACGCTGCGAGGCCAACGCTGGAGCGATCCCTGCCGGGAAGGATTGGATGAACTTGTGTCGAATCAGGTCATCACCGACACAAACCTTGTCCGCCACCTCACGGAGCTCGCAGAGGAACAGAGATGGACGATCTGTCAACCGAGTCTTGCTGATCAGACGCTCAAACAGTTCAGGTTTGGTCTTCTCATACATGTCAGTCACAGCCTGCTGCAGTTCCTGGAAGTTCCTGCTAGCCAGGGTGACCTGAGGGATGTGAGCAATGGTATCAGGCGGGAGAGCTGACAACACATGATAGAACTTTGTCTCGTCGGAAGTGATTCTGGCAATGTGAAATTGTGCGTCCATAACTGCAAACCAGCCCTGAACAGCATATTCCATGAAGGCAGGGGTTTGATACTGACGTGATGGACACTTTCAACGTCAGGGGCCATCACAGCCGCGCGGAGTTCATCAGGCATGGCTGCTGTGTACAAAGGTGGAGTCAGGCAACTAACACACTCACTCACTCAGTCACTCAGCTGAGTGGAACAGGCCAGGAAGTTTTAACTACCGTTATTGTTGAGTGCCTGTAGCGATTCACAGCGGAGCGAGAGCGGAGACCGCAGAAAAACGGAGAGAGCACGCACTCCGCTCCGGACGGAGCAGAGGGAGACACGCTCGCGCTGGATCGCGAGGGTCAGTACAAAGCATGACATGTCAAAGGTAGCGTGTTCAAAACGATATCACGTTAGAAGAAAGATTGTCAGAAAACGATCACGTCAGAAACTATTATATCAGGAAACAGATCACGTCGGGGTCACCAAATGATGGGGCGCTGGTGGGAGAAACCAAGTCGACTCACGACCACAGTGTATTTGGGCAAACAATCTGCAGACAAACGAAACCGAATGAACCGACAAGAGGAGACGAGAAAATAACACCGAATGACTGCCGAGTGCCAACCCGGGCAGTCAGACTTATATCAGATGAGCGACTCGGGCGGGAAACATGGCGCCGAGAAGACAACGAGCAAACCGATCAGGCGATCGGGACTACATAATAAGAACCTGAAGGGAGACCAAGCTTTAAACAGTTGACAGCTATATAATGTGATAATGTGAAATGAGACTATGACGTATGACAGATTACAAACCAAGTAACTAAATAAATCGTATGACGAGCAACGTGAGGTCGCGACCAGGAGCAGAAGGCAAGAGAGTTACGCGCGTTGCCGGGTACGAAGACACTTCTGTTTACAGATATACATAAAAGTTGCGAGTTACCACGTGCCCTGGAGGGCCTCTGATAATTACACGCCCTGAAGGGGGGGCGGATTTCGCTCCCCCCCTATGATCTCGAAAACCACGCAACGTAGCGACAAGCGAGAAAAGACGTTAGATAGCTCGAGACAAGTTCTTTCGAAAGTATTTCGTTCATTTTTTTTCAGGTCAATATTGAGGTTACCAGAGGTCATCAAGGGTCAACTTTTCATGTTTCCAAGACTTCGGTTCGAACACCCCCAAATATCTCGGGAACTATGATAGTTAGCAGCAAACGGAAAAAAGCAATCGAACGTCATTGAAAAATGCAATCGACATAGATGTCCTCAGATTTGAGCTCAGGTCAATAGTTTAGGCTCTAGAGGTCATCGAATGTCAAAAAGGTGATTTTGTTTTCAAAACTGTTTTCCCCAAATAACCTTTTACCTAATAAATATAAAGCAATAATGTTTACGCCATCGCGTGTGTCTTGTCAAGGCGCTTCGAATCATATGCATGGTGACCGGGTTAGGTCAACTGAGAAATTTGACCTCAGGTCAAGGTCAAGTGGCGACCCAAATTGGTCATGTTGCATATTGGGAGACGTGTTTCGACGAGACAAACATATTGGTACCGTTTTCTCTTCTCTATCTTCATTATGTCGATAGTTATTGATAAAACCGTGTTGGCGGTCACAAAATTGACCTGACCTTAGGTCACCAATATTAGAAATCCGAGATAAACAAATTGTTGGTATCTATGACCTTATGAAGTCCTGCAAGATTGAAACCGATCAGCGTAAAACTGTGGCTGTGGTACTACTGCAAACGTTTTGGAGTTGAGGTCATCACGTGACCTGGTCTGGTGACCTGACCTGAGATGACCCGAGGCCAAGAATTTTACATGATGCGGGAAGTTCATTTCTAAACAGGTATACAAAAAACGGCGGCGCTGCACGCCGCCGTTTTTACGCTATCCTCGAAAAACCGGAGGGGTGAGCGGATTTCGCCCCCCCCCCCCCCTCCAGGGCGCGTGTTACTCTACAGCAGGGGTTCCCAAACGGGGGGAATTCCCCCCTGGGGGAAATAAGTGGATTGCAGGGGGGAATGACAGGCTTCCAAAATTCAGCATTTATGACTGATAAGAGGCAAATGTCAAATTATGTTCATTTTTTCTCTCCAAAATTGTCTTCAACTATTCGAACAGTAATGCTTGTATAATGAAATCAGCAATAAATTAGGCGACGTTATGGACACATCGATGTCAAATAGCATATGTAAACATCAAAATCCTTAGTGACTGTTAAGTAATTCATTTCAATGATGTGCAGTGTGCACTCCGCAACAAATGCGCCGTCGTTTTTATCGTACCGTTGCTAAAAGGAGATCTCCGCAAGAGAGGCGCGGCGTGCATTATCGCACGAGCAGTCATAGACACCCTACAAATTTGCTCTGTTTTCTCAACACCGCGAGATGAGTTACCGCCACGAGACGCACGGTTATAAGGCAAGGCCTTCATAAGGCCGCCTTGAGACGCACAAGACTGATAGCTCGTAGGGGAGGACGGGGTGTGCGGAGTGTTTAATTGGTGTTTATTTTGGGTGAGTGTGGTCGTACTGCGGAAATAACGTACAATGGCACCAACTAAAAAACGTCAATATCAGGAAGAATATATGGAGCATGGATTTACTTTCATTGTCAAAGACGGCATACAATGTCCACAGTGTGTGATTTGTCACAAGGTGCTGGCAAATGATTCAATGAAACCATTCCAGCTCAAGATGCACCTGCAGAGAGCGCATGGTGAGTTGGCCTGTAAGGATAAAGCATTCTTTCAGCTAAAAGTGCAGGGTCTTAAAAGACTGAAACTGGATGGGAGTGGCACATTCAGGCAGACATCACAAGCAGCAACAGAGGCGTCCTTCAAGGTTGCCCTACAAATAGCTCGAAACAAAAAACCACATACGATTGGTGAAACATTGGTAAAACCATGTTTGATTGACTGTGCAAAGCTGATTCTGGGAGAGGAAGCAGCAAACAAACTGAAGCAAATCCCCCTGTCAAACAACACGATTAGAGATCGCGTGGTTGGTATGTCAGAAGACATCAAGGAGCAGGTGGTTGACAAGGTGAAGGCCTCCCCATTTTTCGCGATCCAGCTCGATGAATCCACCGATGTCTCCAACATCTCGCAGCTCATGGTCTTTGTTCGTTTTCTCGAAGACGACACTATCAAGGATGACCTTCTCTTCTGCCGGCCATTGACCACAACAACAAAGGCAGCTGATGTCATGGAAATGATTTCGACATTCTTTGAGCAAGAGGCCCTGGAATGGGACAAGCTGGTGGGTGTTTGCACAGATGGTGCCCCAGCTATGCTAGGTTCCAAATCGGGGTTTGTTACGCTGGTGAAACGGAAAAACCCAGCAGTGATCGCTATCCACTGTATGATACACCGGGAGGCGCTCGTGTCTAAAACCCTCCCCGAACCATTGAAGTCGGTGCTGAAGCATGTAATAAAAACGGTGAACTGTGTTAAAAGTTCAGCTCTCAACACACGCCTGTTCCGTGAGCTCTGCAAGGATGCCGACGCACCGCACGTTGATCTGCTCTATCACACAGAGGTTAGGTGGCTCTCAAAAGGTACTATGCTGAACCGATACTTCGAGCTCAGACATGAGGTGGACCAGTTCCTCAAGGAGAGTGGAAAGGAAGAGCTTGCAAAGCTCGAACACGAGGCTTCACTAGCCTACCTCACGGATATATTTGAGGCCTTGAACGAGTTGAACCGAAAGCTGCAGGGACCCCGTCATAATATGATTACGCACATCGATGCAATCAAGGCCTTCATAGCCAAGCTGGAGCTGTGGAAAAAGAACCTGCGGAACGGAAGTACGCGAAACTTCCCACGCTTGAGTGACATTTTAGACACCGCCGGCCCCATTGATGACGGTTTGAAAGAACACATCTCAGAACACATGTTGGCTCTCAAGGGGGAGTTCATCCGGTATTTCCCAGAGGTCGATACAGACGACATCTCAATGGCATTGACTCGGGACCCTTTCAAGTGCTCTGTGGATCAGGTGCCAGCCAATCTACAGGAGGAGTTCATAGACTTGACATACAGCTCTGAGGCAAAGGATGAGTTTCGGGCGCTCGAAAAGGGAGACTTTTGGGCAAAGATGAGACACGTCTACCCCAAAACCTCCGAGAATGCACTGCGAAATCTCATTCCGTTTTCCTCTACATTTATCTGCGAACAGGCATTCTCAGCACTTGTGGCACTGAAAACGAAAGGCAGAAACCAGCTCAAAGATGTCGAAGCTGACCTCCGGTGTGCGATATCTAGAACTGATCCGAGAATCGGAACACTGACTGCGAAGAAGCAGACACAGTCATCGCATTGACAGCACAGCTGCACAGAGGTCATGTGACAATGCATCTGTCAGTGTGACCATGCGTTCAGTGTTTGTATCCGATCTCTCTTTCGAATACAATGCAGTATGATGAGTACGCTAATTTTGCATGTACAAAATGCTTGCAATGATGGACCTGGGGGGGGGGGGAATGCGGACATTAGAGCTTGACAAGTGGGGAACTGACCAAAAAAGGTTGGGAGCAGTGGCTCTACAGATTGCGGCCAGATTAAGTTAAATAAGTTATACGAGAAATACAAGGACGGAAAGCAAACCGCAGACGAATCACATTAGCAATAAACATAAAAATTTGCCTAATTATTTGATTTACTCTGGTAGAACTGACGAATTGTAAACGAATCAAGTTGCGGAAATACGGAACGCTAAAGAGCTGCAATAAAGTGATATGACGCACCACAGATCCACTGCACAAATATAAGGTTGGATATATGATCTCAGTAGATCCCGGATCCAGATCACTGGGATCAGATCTCTGGATCCATTTTTGGGATCCATGCACGTCTGTTAGCAGGTTCATTTCCATTTGTCTTATCAGCAATCATCAACAAGGACACAAAACCTTGACAGACACCAAAACTAGCCAAATCTGAGTTTAAAAATAGTGCATGGTGGTATATTATGCTTATGGAATGACAGTAACTAGATATGTCACTTTTCAGGCCTGTGGCTACCCGCCCCGTCCCGCATTCCCTCTTCAACTACCCACCACTAGCGCTTACCCGTGTAAGCTGCCAGCTACCCGCTGAAACCCGCAAAGGAAATTTGCAATTTCTAGAAGTTTTAGGATAAAAAATTATTTCATAATGAAAACACATTTTTCAGTAGCCTTTCAAAGCTATTTAAACATATTTAGTCACTAAAAACAAATAAGCAGAATATATAACATCAAGTCAAGGGCCTATATTTGATAAATGCCTGAAAAACATCATGTCGGGTCAAAATGGGCGAGGACTACCTCCTGATAGCTCACACACCGTTCATCAGGCTACATATCAATATATCAATATCATGGAGAAAGGTTTGCATAAACTGCATCAAGCAGTTCGCTAGGGCGTGCATGTGTATACTACCGTGTATATGTAGACTGGTCTCGTCTCATCTCCACAATCACTGCTAGACGCTTTTCAACTTATATTAACTTCAACCTGCTACGGTCACAGCTGACACGAGCAAGAACGCTGCGGGTAAGGAACCGCGCGCGCAGAGCTCGCGCGGTCACGGCCAGGAATCGAATGCGCCCCGCGACCCCAGCCGGCGCCGGGTCGCGGCCCGTCTGCCCCCGGCAGGCAGGCAACCCGCAACGCGCAGTCACCGGGCGGCGAACGCCGGCCGACGCCCCGGCTATACTCGATGCGCCAAAAAAGAAGAGATTCACAAGATCACAAAATTAATCGCCCACATTCAGCAAACGCCGAGCAACAATCCGCGAACAGCACAGCGACCGCCAAGTTCAGGCCAGGACCGCCACAAGGCCGGAGCGACGTCACCAAGCGACGGTGACAGAGCGGCAACATCCAAGCGGAGGCGACATCGCAGCTGGAACGCAGAACAGCGCAGCGCGGCGCAGAGCAGCGAGGCGCAGCGCAGAGCAGCGAGGCGCAGCGCAGAGCAGCGAGGCGCAGCGCATAGCAGGGAGTCGCAGCGCAGATCGGTAGAGGCGCACCAGCTGCGCCAGCCGCTGGAGCGCAGCTCGGTGAGGCGCATCCGTCGCGCGAGGGCATCGCAGCATCAATCACGTCAGCAGACGTCAGCAGACAGCCTATCAGCAACGGATCAGCAGCAGACTCCAGCAGACGTCAGCAACCAGCTCAGCAGCCGCAACACTGCGGGCAGCTCTCGCGACGGGGATTACAAACGGCACGATAATATTACACTACACCCAAGCGATAGCCAGCAGCACAAATCAGAATAGATCAGCAAATTCAATAGACACAAAATACGTCACCCTCATGCAGCAAAAGAAGCAGAGGTTTGCCTGGTGCCTTTATGCGCTCAAAAATAAACATAAATAAATTGCTGTGTTCTGGCCTGATGATGAGGCGGTTATGGTTGTTGGAAAAGGATGAATCGGTGAGTTCCATCCAGAAGCTGCAATCTTCGCGCCAATGGTGCTCTGCATTATCCCTGTTAACAAGGAACCAAGTAACTTCGTCGTGGCCACTCAGACGTCACATGGATGCCACACCAGTATCAAACGCGTCAATATGCCTCAGTTACAGCACACCAAATCCAAACAACGACAGACTTCGAACAGGCACAGCATAAAGGACATGACAAAGGTCACAGAAACAAGATAATTGCGCCGTCCGTCACATCATGTGGGAACAAATCGATCAACGGGATGTGACACTCGAGAACTCCGTCGCGGCGCTGGTACAGGTGCCAAACTCGTGCCGAACTCAGGTACAGCTGCAGTCATTTCGGACACACCAAGAGCATCAGGCACAGTGTCAGCGACTGCAGTGTCACTGGGAGGGACTCCAGTGGTGGACTCGGCTCCAGTAACCGACTCGCCCGTTAGCAAATCACTGTCAGTCACGCTCGCCAAGCTGTCGCCGACTTCTGCTGGTTCCTGAAACGGCTCTATCACAGCCGGCACAGTCTCCACAGCTGGCACAGACGGGACACAGTCATCACTAACCCGAGCCGGCCACACAGTCGGTGTGGGCCACACAGACACGCTCACAGACCCTGCCGCCGACGCTGAGCCAGCCAGGTCACCAGTCAGAACGGCATCTGCAGGACAATCTCGCGACTCGGCCAGAGTCTCTGGCGCTGAAAACGTAAGGTCACAGGTCGGAACTGGAACTATAGGGCCGTCAGGTCTGGGCTTCAACCTGTTATGGTGAACAATAACCGGCTTTCTGCTACCCAGCAGACGAACCCTATAATTCAGGTCAGGCAGCTTGGCAGTCATGATTGCTGCCTTCCAGGGTCTCACAAACTTGTAGTATTCGCCACGCGGTACCACACTTTTGAACAAATACACAGGATCACTTACTTCAAACTGATGCTGTGTTAGCTTCTTCTCATACAGTTTTTTGTTGTGCTGATGTCGGCTGTTGGACACCTGGATCGAGATGTCATGAGTTAATTTGAGACGCTTTGCTAGTTTTTCGAGGTACTCAGTCACAGTGGGAGTTTTTGTCATAGTTGATGGAACCTGAAATTGGAGCGTAGCAGGCATCGTCGGATTCCTTCCGAAGAGCATGAAATACGGCGAATGACCAAGCGAAGAATGCACGTTAGCCCGATACCCCAACATAAGCAGCGGCGGATGGACGTCCCAGTCATCATGATTACCGTCCAAGTACTTGTCAAGCATGCTCAAGATCGTCCGAATCATGCGCTCACACTTTGCGTTACCCTCAGGGTGGTAAAGCGAAATCTTAGATTTACCAATGCCCAACAAACGACACATCTCCACAATCAAAGTTCCTGTGAAATTGGCAGCGTTATCAGAGTGAATGCGTCTCGGACAGCCGAATCTAGCAACAAACTGGTTGACCAGCATGTCTGCAACTGTGGTTGCCTTCATGTCAGGAACGGGGAACACCTCGTACCACCTGGTAAAATGGTCAACAACCACTAGCAAGTGGCGATTACCCTGTGCCGTGGTCGGGAGCCCAGACAGAAAATCGATCGAGACAGTCTCAAGTGGTTCCTCCGCGTACAACTCGCCCATTGGTTCCCTCGGTCGTGGCACAGGGGTAGCACGAGTGTTACAGCGTTCACATCTGCTGCAGAAATCTTTAACCGTCTCGTCCATATGGGGCCACCAAAACTCACGTCTGGCGGTCGCCGTCAGCGCCTCGGCACCGTAATGGCCTCCAGCCGGACCAGCATGCAGCGAGGTTAACATGCCGGGTATCAGCTGCTGTGGCATGACCAGCTGCAACTGCTCCTCTCCGCCTGCACACGTTCGATACACACGGAACACTACACCATCAAGTATTTTAAGACGGTGCCACTGTCGCAGCAGTGCCACCGCGCCAGGCACTACACTTGTAGATCTCGGTCGCTTACCTGCAGACAGGTGTCTCGCGATGTCTGCTATCGCAGGATCCTGGTCCTGCTCGTGACGCAGGAACCCGTTCGACCACGAATTGGCAGACACTCTCTGGACTCTCTCACTTGACGTCTGGGTCTCTGCGTCGCACGTCACTGGTGGCCGTCTGCTCATCACATCAGCCGGCACATTCTCAGAACCCGGCCGGTACACAATCTCAAAGTCAAACTCTGACAGGATTTCAAGCCACCTCGCCAGCATGCCTGTGGGGTTCCTGAAATTAATCAGCCAGCGCAGACTAGCGTGGTCAGTCCTCAGCTCGAAGTGCTTACCGAGTAAGTAATGGCGAAAATGCTGTACAAAAACAACACAAGCCAGCAACTCCTTTCGTGTCGTACTGCAATTGCGCTGTGCCTTGGACAGTCTGTGGGACGCGAACGCAATCACTTTGTCCTCACCATCCTGCTCCTGGAAAAGGGTGGCGCCAATGCCAACGTCAGAAGCAACAGTGGGGTGTATATGGAAGCGTTCAAAGTTGTAGCATTCAATGCTTGTACCATACAAAACAGCACCATCCAACGCTTGCGACATCCAAATTTCGCCCGGGTAGGGAACATCGTCATGAACCAAGCTAGCAGCAGCCAAAATCGTGGTATCCAGCCACATACAAAGTAGTGGCAGCCAAAGCTTGCGACCTCCAAAAATAGAACACCGAGGACATCTACCTTCCGGGAACTATTGGTTCAAATATCGCCCGATAGATGTCTCACCATGGCCGGTGGTGGGACGAAACGCTAGTTGAGTGACAGCACTTGAACACTGTGGAGTGGTGTACAGTGGAACCCGACAGTGTCAGTGGCGCCGCTGCGGCGGCGGCACTGACGGGCCGGGCGCGGCGGCGCTCCGCCGCCCGCGGGTCTCAGCCGCTCGCCCGGCAGGGCCGGGCTGTGCGCGCTGGCGGTAGCCTTGCCTGCTGACGGGAAAAATGTTCGCTTCTGCTGGGCCATGGGAACCGTAGGAGCCCGTATATTTCCTTCGTGTTTTAGCTGGGTCTGCATTGATCTGGGTATGACGATTTTAGTGAGTAGATTTTCGGTACATATGGAGCATATGGTATATATTATCAGGGTGTTTAGCTGTTTTGCCAGCTGGAGTAGGGATTTTGGACCTCGCTTAGATACGGTAAGTATATGTATGTACCTACAAACCAGTACAACGCCCTTATTGGATCGGGAACCGGGCGGGCGATTCTTCAACGTTATTTTCCAATGTGAAGGAGCACTTTGTTTCGTTTTGACCTCAGTTGACCTAAGATGACCTTGTAGGGGTCACTGAGCAACAGTTGCCTAGGGTCATCAAGAATGAGCTATACAAACATGATGCTGAAATAATTGGTCTGATGTAATGCGTATTCTCTGAATGGGAGGGATTTGCATATTTTCATATTGACATATAATGGGGAGGTCACGGAACCGACCTGACCTTACGTCACAGATATACACAAATCCAAGATATGCGATTTGTAGGTACTTAAGCCTAATTCAATTATGTGAGTTTAAATTATGTGAGACAAACACTGTTGCCTGGGCACGAATGTTATTTTTGGGGAGATTTAATGCGACCTGGTGACACTTAATGCGACCTGGTGACATGATCTGAAGTGACCCGAAGTAAAAAACATTGCAAAATGTGGTTAATTGATGCCCGAACAGGTGCATGACAATTTGTTACAAAGACTAAGACAGAAAATCTGACAACAGGTTATCATGACCGATCAGCAAGCTGTTTGAACAGAAATGCATCAACATAGTCTAACAATGTCTCATTCACACCAATCGTTTGTGCGCTCTTCAATGAGACTGTGCGTATTTCCCAGAAAAACCGGTTTACGTACCTATACTCAAATACACAATGCATCCTGCTCGATAGAGACTGGTACAGTTTTGAATCATGCCACTTGTAGCCAGTGCAATATAGACCAGTAGAATACAACTAACAGCCACTGAATCGGCTCCAACGACCACCGTCGTCACATGGATGTTCAAAATGAGAGCTAAAAATGAGACAGTGCGTATTTCCCAGAAAAACCGGCTTACGTACCCATACTCAAATACACAATGCACCTTGCTCGATAGAAACTGGTACAGTTTTGAATCATTCCACTTGTAGCCCAGTGCAATATGGACCAGTAGAATACAACTCACAGCCACTGAATCGGCTCCAACGACCACCGTCGTCACATGAATGCTCAAAATGTTCGCGTTTAAAGGGAAATAATGACCTTTTTCCACTAAAATGGAGTTAGCACTTGAAATCGCCAGACGAGATCAAAATATATTGTAAATTCATCACATTTTGCATGAAAACTTTCCTACCGAAAGATATTTCAAGTTAAAGTTGATAAGCGTTCCACACTTTTAACGACCGGTACTTGCACTATTTCTGACCTTTTGTCAAGTACTTTTGGTCCTCATCAAACTGCGGGATTTTCCCGTATTATTTTTTTACGCAATGGAGTGGAAAATATATTGTGCGTTCTGCTTGTTGTGATTATATGCCCGGCGATCTTCTAAAACTAACAGCGATTGGAAAAAGTGGCAATAAAATCGGAAGCTCATCGATGCACATCAACGCGGCATAGTTAGTGGTTGCGACCCTCAATTTTTGCAATTCGATTCATTTGTTTTCAACATTAGGAGTTGTGTATAGTTTGTCTGTGGCTGTATATAACACTATGCTTTATTTTATCATGAAAAATAATAATTTTTCCCCAAAAAACTAACGAACAATAACACAAAACTGGCAATTAAATCAGAAGCTCATCGATGCACATCGACGGCGACCTATTTAGCGTCGGCGATTTGTTTACAAAGTCATTGTCATGCTTCTCGGCGCACTTAACCATCTCGGCGCACTTGGCGAGTTGTTCCTGATTAGTATACCCAAGTCCCGTAGCAGGCTTTGTTAATGACGTCATTGGTGCCATTCTTGTGTAGCATTGCAAAATATATCTGATTTCGAGTTGAAAGCTAATTAAAGACTTATTCAAATGATTGTGTTTAAGTTCGAATTTTCTTGTTAATCATTATTAAAGGTATTTTATCACTGTATTTCATAGTAGTTGACACTTCAGAAACTTGTGACGTAATAATATTGTATCCAATATGCATTTCCCTCACCTTTTGCCATTGTGGCGCAGTGCCGAGTGCTTTGCGAATACTAGCTTGCCTGGGGTTCAATTCATTCCGCTCTTATTTTATTCGAGTTGGTATAGTTTGCATGTTGTTGTTATTCATGACTTATACTGATAGTCAGTCATGCATCACGGATGCTTCACGGATTGCTTCACGGATCAGAGCGCTGCTCGAACGCACGCTAGTAGCGCTTTCGTTCTCCATGGCAACCAGGCGTGAGCCAATGAAAAGCCAGAACGTATTACCTTTCTGGCTTTTGATTGGCTGACGCCTGGTTGCCATGGAGAACGAAAGCGCTACTAGCGGGTGTCCGAGCAGCGCTCAGTTTGATCGGAAATGTCACAGAGGCTCCACAAATGCCGCACTCGATGTTAACAATGGTAGGGAAGGACGAATTTGTCAATGACCTTCATGATGTACACAAGGTACTTGTTTTGTATTTCTTCCAAACTTACAACTTTGAATTTGGGAATAATTTTATTTAATTCTTAAATTTAAATAAAATAATTTTAAAAATATAACGGGAGCCTAAGAAATTGTTGCTAACAAAATCAAAAGGTCATTATTTCCCTTTAAGCCGGCGATCCACTAATAAAACGTCTCTTGGGTTGGTTTGAAGCTGTACAATGACATCGGTTACTCGAGGACTAACAAAACCCGTGCCCTCCCGCCCTCCCGTCCCGCCGAATTCTGGTAGCCGTTAGGTGTTGATCATACATATGGGGTGATGATGTGAGGGCGGCAGACCCAGGGCGGGCGGGTATCACATTACACCGTGAGAGAACTCGCCGTGGTGCCGAGGCGCGCCGAGCGCCACCGTACGTGTTAGGTCGCTTTGCTAAGTTGTAAGTTGGAGTGTGAATCTGCGATATGATTGGCCTTAACGGTTTGCCCGGCTTGTGTTTTTACATTGCCATATGCATAACCAGGAGAATACTCACCAGTTATTTGGACAAAATGTACACCGCCATTCACCGCATTAGCACTGACAATAGCACGATTCACTTTGGCCTTGAGTGCATTAGTAGGGTCTTCTTTGATAGGTGCAAACTTGCTTTCGTCTCCCAGTATGTTCTGAATTTTCTGTAAATACTCATCGCGATCGAGGATGACGAAAACAGAAGACTTATCGGCCTTCCGGATGACAATTCTTTCATCTTCTCTGAGCTGTTTTGCTGCCTCTCTTAGCTCTTTCGTCAATTAGCTCTTTACGAATTTCCCCGTAGTTTAGCGCCTTCGCCTATGAGCTCATTGCGCAAATTCGGACTAATTTCAACTTTCTTATCTTTTCAAGTCTGAGAACATCTTGGTAGAGAAATTCTAACTCCGCCTTCTTCTCAGTCGAATTGGTGGGCGATTGAGTAGGACAGTTAAGTCCAAGGTTTATGAATTGATGCTGCGCTTCGGTGAGATGCACAGAAGACAGATTGACGTAGCCTTGCTTGCTCTCACGAAGTTTGAGATCGCCGCCATATATGCGTGAAAGTTTCTTGGAGACCTTTGCACGGCTACGTCAATATGTCTTCTGTGCATCTCACCGAAGCGCAGCACCAATTCCTAAACCTTGGACTTAACATACTGAAATGCAGGACATACTGGGAGACGAAAGCAAGTTTGAACCTATCAAAAAAGACCCTACTGATGCACTCAAGGCTAAAGTGAATCGAGTTATTGTCAGTTATAATGCGGTGAATGGCGGTGTACATGTTGTCAAAATAACTGGTGAGTATTCTCCTGGTTATGCATATGGCAATGTAAAAACACAGAAGCCGGGCAAACTGTTAAGGCCAATCATATCGCAGATTCACACTCCAACTTACAACTTAGCAAAGCGACTTAACACACTCATAAAACCGTACATACCAGCACAGCACTCTATAGAATCAGTAGAAGAATTTGTAGATATATTGCGGGCTAAGAGGCCACAGGGCGACATAGCGTCTATCGACGTGGAAAGCCTTTTCACTAACGTTCCAATCGAGGATACCATCAAGATCATTCTTGATGAAGTATACGATAAACGTAGCAACAACCTGCCTCCGTTAAAGCTATCTAAAGCGCTCTTAGAGAAACTGTTACGTGCCTGCACCACCGAATCTCTATTTCGCGGTCCAGATGGAAAACTGTACTTGCAAAAAGAAGGTGTGGCAATAAGTTCGCCTCTGGGGCCACTCTTCGCTAACTTCTACATGTGTTTTGTTGAGAACAAAGCTTTAAAGGGATTATACGGGGTTTTGCCAGAATAATTGAGTTACATAGTAAAACGTACTTATAAAGGTGGTAAAAGTCCCACGGTAGCCACATTTTTCTGGAAATGACCTCTTCTGCACGTAAGGACATTCCAAAGTGCGCGGTGATGGTGTTGTGCTAAGGGCGGCTTTGATAATCTATAGACTGTGATCTGTGATTCAAGTCTATTAGATATCCGTCCGTTAGCTACAGCTGCGGACAGAGCCTAGCGGCGCGAACTGGTGTGGTATCCGTTACGTCCACTTGGGACGCCCGACTCGCTGCGGCACTTGCGGTGCGGCGAGCAGAGTCGGCGGAAACCAGCAGAACGCTGTTGGACCACGAGTAGCTGGCGGTAGCAAGGCACTCGCTCTGGGGAGAGCGTCTGATCTGACAGGTGTACCCGCTAAGGTAGCCTGGGTCAGAGTCAGTGGCCAAGTCCGTGTCAGTACCCGGGTCCTGCTAGGAAGCCGGCGAGACTACCGATCAGAGGCATCTTTAAGGGCGCGGGGCCCACCTCGGTCGATCGGTAGTTCGGCGCGACCTTGAGCGGTCGGTTGTGCGTGTGTGTCCTCCGTGTCCGTCCTCAGCCAATTGGCTCCTCAGGGGAATCCTTGCGTCCCTGGTTCTTCCGTCTTCTTCCTTCTTCTTCTTCTTCAGAGGCCCGGTCCAGTCAGAATGGTTTATTCGCGGATTTTTTTTTTCTCCCGGAACGGCCTATAGCCATTTTCCGGGGAGGGGCAATGACCTCTGGCAATTTGCCAGGCAAAAAACTAAGTTAACCGGTTTATGTGACCCGGAGCAAACTAGGGACTAGGGCAGCTATTTTACGTTACTAATTACGTTAACCGGTTTATTTGTACCCGGAACAATTATTTGTTCAAAGTAAATATAATATCTAACATTACGTTAAGTATTTCGTTCAAGGTCAAAAATAAGTAAAACACGAGACACACATACATACATATTTTTATTACATACACTTGAACAGTGTCAGTGTTGGTGGAGCCGTGGGGTGCCGTCATTGCAACAGCGGGAGACTGTTGCCAGTCTCCCTAGCTCCGGCGCCTCGGCGAGACCTGGTTGTGGGGTGTGTTTAGCTGGGGGAAAAGTCCTGAATAATAAAAAACCCAGCGTCTATAGCAAAGGGGAAAAACCTGCGCGGTGGGCCAAAAATGCGCAAGGCAAAAAACCCCTGTTATATTTGTTTAGCTAAACGTGTTTGGTAGAGATAATCTATGAGGGGACCTATCAATACAATATACCTATCACCTAACAGTGTAAAAAAGTTTGACAGGGTGGATACTGCACCGCAGCGCAGTGGACACTGCACCGCAGCGCAGCAGCCCGCAGCGCAGTGGAGTGAGCACCGCACCGCAGCGCAGCGGCCATCCCACCGCAGCGCAGCATCGGCATTCGCAGACTGTGCATCGGCATTCGGAGACTATCAGGGGCGGGTGTTCACGTACTCGGCTTTGGCAAGAGCGGAGTAGAGGGGAGAGGAGGGTTGGGAGGAGCATTACGTTAAGAAATGAACAACGAATTCCAATGGAACCTTTCGTTGCGCGACTGACGCGACTGATTTGGCAGGGAATCGTGCCGCCGCCAACGCAAGACCGCACATCTACCATCGGCGTCCCATCGCAGAAATCCCCCGCCAAATTAGCCACGCAACGAATTTCGCCGCGCGGCCGAGATCCAGCAGGGGGCCCCCGTAACAAGACACCGGCAGCCAACACGCAACCCCACGTCGGCAGCAACGTGATTTTAACATAATTTAACATGCTGCACCGCAGCGCAGCGGACACTGCACCGCAGCGCAGCAGCCACCGCACCGCGGCGCAGCATCGGAGTGTGATCTGGTTTGGCAGGGAATCATGCCGCCGCCAACGCAAAATCGCACATCAGCCACCGGCGTCCCATCGCAGAAATCCCCCGCCAAATCAGCCACGCAACGAAGAACCCTTCGCCGCGCGGCCGAGATCCAGCAGGGGACCCCCGCAACAAGACACCGGCAGCCAACACACAACTCCCGCGTCAGCAGTAACTTGATTTAACAGTTAGTCAGGAAGTTATTTCTGACTGGTTTGGCAGGGAATCATGCCGCCGCCAACGCAAAACCACACATCAACCATCGGCGTCCCATCGCAGAAATCCCCCGCCAAATCAGCCACGCAACGAACAGCCAAGCCATAACCATTCGCCGCGCTACCAATCCAGCAGGGGGGCCCCGCGACAAGACACCGGCAGCCAACACACAACTCCTACGTCAGCAGCAGCACGATTTAACAGTTAGTCAGAAATAACTTAATGAAGTATTTGTTGGAGGTGATTTATTGTTTCTTGTTGAACCGTCTCAAATTGCGGCGGTAGCGGTTACTTTCAGGGGGGCTGGGGGGGGGGAGGGGCTACGAGGGAGCTGGGAAGGAGGGTGGGGGGAGGGGAGGGATGGCGGGGAGAGGCGGGCGGGCGGGGAGCTGGGGCGGGCGGGCGGGGAGCTGGGGCGGGAGGGCGGGGACTGGGCGGGGTTGCGGGCGACTTTCCGGGAGACGGCTCTCATGAGAGAGTCGTCCGAGGGGAGGTCCTCCGAGAATCGGCTCTCCGCTGGTGCTGGGGAGGCCGGGGAGGCGGGGCCTGAGTCGGTGTTCGACTCGGCTGGTTGGGCTGGGGAGCGCGGTGCCGGTGGATCAGCGGCAACGGCGCCTTCGAGGTCCGACAGAGATGCCTCGGGGAGCTGGGGTGGTGGTCGGGGGGTCTGTCGGTTGGGGGGTCTGGCGGGAGGCCGGTGGGGTGGGGGGAGGTTCCGGGAGGTGGGAGGGGCGGCCAAGCGCCGGGGGCGAGACCTGGGCTGAGAGAGGTGGAGGGCGGGGCGTCCGGTGGGCGCCGACTGTCGCCGCGCTTCAAGCGCTCTGTCTCGCGAGCGAGACCCCAGGCCAAACACCGGCGGTCCCAGGCCGGGTGGGCCTGGTCGCACGAGGCGCAGCGTGCTGCGCGCGTGCACCCTTCGGTGCCGTGCTCGCCAGCGCACCGACCACAGGTGGCGGTGCGCACCCGGCAGGTCCACTTGAGGTGGCCGTAGTGCCAGCACTGCTGACACTGCCGGGGGGGGGGGGGGGCGGGATCCACTCCCTGACGGGGGCAGCCACGTACCCACAGTGGATGTGGGTCGGCAGCTCCTTGCCTCGGAAGCGGAGCCGAATCAGCGGGTTGGGCTGATCGGGTCGCCGCTTCGATGGCGACAGGCGAGTCACCTCGCACACCCCTTGGTGTGCGAGTTCCCGGAGGAGATCGTCCTCCGAGAGCTCGGCCACGTCTGGGCACCATGCCAGACCCTCCACGGAGTTGAGGTGCGCCGGGGCCTCCACGGCGACCCTCACTCCGATGAAGGTGGTCCGTCACATGACACTGACGTTCTGTTGGGACGTCAGTGTCTCGATCAGGAGTGCTCCCGATCGAATGGGTTTGGCGCTGGCTACGTCGCCACAGATGGCGACCAGCCAGCGCCGGACCTGGAACGGGTTGACATTCCTAAATGGAATGCCATCCGCTCGCCACATAAGGAGGCAAGCGGGCCCGTCCGGGGGTGGGGTCGGGGGGGGGGGGGAGCCGTGCTCCGGGTCGGACCCTGGGAGGCCCCTGAGGGGAGCGGGGAGTGGATCCGACCGGGGATTTTTTTTCCTATTCTTCCCGGAACGGCCTATAGCCATTTTCCGGGGAGGGGCAATGACCTCTGGCAATTTGCCAGGCAAAAAACTACGTTAACCGGTTTATATGACCCGGAGCAAACTAGGGACTAGGGCAGCTATTTTACGTTACTAATTACGTTAACCGGTTTATTTGTACCCGGAAAAATTATTTGTTCAAAGTAAATATAATATCTAACATTACGTTAAGTATTTCGTTCAAGGTCAAATATAATATCTAGCATTACGTTAAGTATTTCGTTCAAGGTCAAAAATAATATCTAGCTTTACGTTAAGTATTTCGTTCAAAGTCAAAAATAAGTCAAACACGAGACACACATGCATACATATTTTTATTACAATACACTTGTACAGTGTCAGTGTTGATGGAGCCGTGGCGGTGCCGTCATTGCCACAACGGGAGACTGTTGCCAGTCTCCCTGGCTCCGGCGCCTCGGCGAGACCTGGTTGTGGGGTGTATTTAGCTGGGCGAAAAGTCCTGAATAATAAAAAACCCAGCGTCTAGGCAAAGGGGAAAAAACCTGCACGGTGGGCCAAAAATGCGCAAGGCCAAAAACCCCTGTTATATTTGATTAGCTAAACGTGTTTGGTAGAGATAATCTAAGAGGAGACCTATCAATTCAGGATAACTATCACCTAACAGTGTTTGAAGATTTAATGTGATGCCATTTTGTTGTGTGTAATTAATAATGTTCTGTCGTTTATCGTTGTGTACTGGGCAAGTAATAAGTAAGTGCTTGATTGTGTAGCGCGGATAGCCTGGGCAATGTTGGCAATTTGGTGGCGGGAGATTCTCCATAATATAATAATGAGTAATTTTTGTATGACCGAGACGGAGGCGCGCCAAAATTACCTCCTTCTCTCTACAATTCTGATGACTAGATATAAAATGTTGGACTTTTGGCTTGATTGGATAAAGATGAAAATGCGGAGCGGCGTCCCACTCGCTCTGGCGCAGTATGCTAAGTTGAGAATTAATATAATTTAACACGTCTGATACTGGGCTTGGAAGTTGGTTTACTGAAGGTAATTCTAGGCTCAATTTCGCAAGTCTGTCGGCTTCCTCGTTTCCCGGGATACCGGTGTGTCCTGGGATCCAGAGGAATTTAATACTATTGTTTTTACTGTTTAAATACTTGATTAGTTGTCTGATTTTAAATACTATCGGGTTTCTACATTCACTAATCGAGGAAATGGCCGTGAGCGAGGCGGACGAGTCTGTGCAAATGACTACTTCCTTAAGTTTTTATTTTCTGACATATATTAATGCTAATAAAATGGCTGACAATTCCGCTGTGTATACGCTATTTATGTCGGGAAGTCTAAAGTTATTGCTAACTGTGTTTGTGTAGAATGCACCACCGGTTCGGCCTTCGCCCCGTGAACCGTCTGTGTATATGTATGTGTGTGTGTTGTGTTGTGCTTTGTGTTCGTGGAAGAGTGAGAGTGTTTCTGACGCGGTGACTGTGTTTTTGTTGTGTGTGAAGAGGCGGTGTGTGTCTGGTGTTGTGTCGAGCCAGTGAGGTGTGAGTGGTGGCGTTGGCATTGTGGTGATGTGAGCGATGTTGAATAGTGTGAGTGTTTGTCTGATTCTGTGGCTGATAAGCGGGTGTCGTTTTTGTAGTAGTGTTTGTCGTCTAGTGGGTGCGGGGTGATTTAAGATGTGGAATGTTGGGCGTGTGGGGTGTGAACTTGCTCTGGCGTAGAATCTAAGTAGTGTGTATTTGCGTCGGCGGCAGAGTGTGGGAATGTTAGTGTCGATGTGTAAGTTTGTGGTGTTGGTGGTGCGGCAGGCTCCAGTCACGATGCGCAAGGCAGCGTTTTGGACAGTTTGCAATTTTTTAATTTGTTTGGAACATATGTCATCAAATAAGAATGCGTTATAATCCAGTACTGGGCGTATCAGGGAAGTATATAGTTGGAGGAGAGTGGCGCGATCTGCGCCCCACTCTCGACCAGCCAATGACTTCATAATATTAATTCGTCGCGTACATCTCTGCACTAAATCATTGAAGTGTGGGATGAACGAGAGACGTGTGTCTAGCGTTATTCCCAGATACTTGAATGATTTGACAAAAGGGATAATTTGATTGTTATATTTTAATGGAATGTAGGGTTCCACATATGCAGGTTTCTTTGAAAAAATTAGAGATGCAGATTTACTTGGAGAAATTTCCAGACCCCATTGGTCGCACCAAACCTTTATATCAATGAGTACTAGTTGTAACGTTTTGCTGGCTTGATCGACACTCGGGTGCGAGAACCACACCGCCAGGTCATCAGCGTACATTGAAAATTTGAGACCTTTGTCGATCTTATTAATATTACTGAAGATGTCGTTAATCATAATTAAAAATAGGGTCGGGGAGAGGACCGATCCCTGTGGGACACCGTGGTCCTGATTTTGATTTGGAGAATATGTGTTGCCGCACCTTACATTAAAAGTTCTATTTTCTAAAAAGTTTTGGATGAATTTGGCGAGTCGACCTCGAATTCCGGCCTTATGGACCTTTACTAGAAGTGCGGTTTTGTTGACTCTGTCAAACGCAGCTCTCAAATCAAGAAAGAGGGTAATTGTGACCTCTCTCCCTCGAAAGCCGCGCTGGACAGAGTCGATAAGACCAACTAAATTGTCCGCAGTGGAACGACCAGGTCGAAAACCACTTTGGTGTGGGGTAAGTAAATATTTGATTCAATGTATGTCCTGATGCGTCCATTAACCATGCGTTCGAATAGTTTACATGCACAACTAGTTAGAGAAATAGGGCGATAGCTAGCGGGAGAAGATTTAGGTTTGCGAGGTTTAATTATAGGAATTAGCGTACTATTATGCCAAGATTCAGGGAAAGTGCCGTCAAACCATATGGTATTGAAGGCTGTTAGTAAGTTGGTGAGACCAGTCTGTCAAGTTTTTAAAGAAGGAGTAGTCAATTTGATCTGGCCCTACAGAAGTTTTACCACATTTACCTATAGCGTACGTTAACTCTGGGTTGGTAAAAAGAGAGTTGTATATTTCTACGTTATTAGAGTCAAAGCTGATAGATTGAAATTGATCGTTAAGTTGGTTAGCAAAAGTTGGTGTACATTGTTGTGCTGATGATATGTTAGCGTAGTGTTGTGCAAATTGTGTTGCCACCTCTAGGGGAAGCGTGTAAGATGTGTTGTGTATTTGTAAGTGTGGGATTTTGTATGCCGGTGGTCTTTTATTTGAAAACGATTTGATTAATGTCCAAATTTTTGAGAGGGAGGTAAATCGATTAAAGGTAGATGAGAATTCCTGCCAAGATTCTTTTTTTGCTTTGTCAATGATTGTTTTAGCCAAAGAGCGGGTTTTCCGTACTTCGTGTTCGTTTTCTGCAGTTATACAAGATTTAAATTTTCGAAATGCTCTTTTCCGGAGGGCAACGGCTCTTTGGCATTCTGTGTTCCACCACGGGGCAGTACGCTGCCTCGGGTGGTGTTGTGTGTGTGTGCGTGTGTGTGGAATGTGCTGGTGTGCTGATGCGAGAATAGTGTTTAAAAATGTGTTAATGTCGGTCTGGGAGTCTGCGGGGTGACTAGTGTCAATGTGTTTTTGAAAGGAGGACCAGTCGGCTTTGAGAAGGTTCCATCTAGGCAGAGAGTAAAAATTTGTCTGTCCTGAAGGGACTTGGAGTTCTAAGTGAATTGGGAAATGATCGCTAAAAAGAGGGTCTGATTGTGCGTTAAATGTAAAAAGAGTCGCGATGCGTGGTGTGGCGAAGGCGAGATCGATGGCGCTGTAAGTCACCTCGCCTCCTAAGTGGTGTACGTGTGTGGGTGATTGGTCGTTAAGGAAGACCAAATTATGCCGGTCCAGTAGGTCCAGCATAATTTGGCCTCGGAAAGAGTTCCGAAGGCAGCCCCACGCCCGACTATGCGCGTTGAAATCGCCCATAATCAGACATGGGGTGTTAATATTTGTAATAAGCTGGGAAAAAGAATCAATGTCTATGTCCTCCAAAGGACGGAAATAAATTGAGATGAGAGTTATTTCTAGCTGAGCGATTTTAATATTAACGCCGACTGCGTCTAAGGTTGTTTGAAGGTCGATTTGATGATGCAAAAGTTGGTTTGAAATAAGCAAAGCCGAGCCGCCTCGGCGAGGTGATGCATTTACGTTATTTGTGTAAAGGCTATAGCCGGCGATTTTCAAGGTATAATTATTAAAGTCGGCGTCAATAAAATGGGTTTCCTGAACAGCGGCTACTAACGGATTATTATTTAAGACGTAATGTTTGAATTGCCCCCAATGGGATATTAAAGATCTAACATTCCATTGGAGGACAAATTATGACTGTTGATTATTCATTTAGATTTACTTTTACTGCCCAAGCCTTGCCTGGAGGTCGCTCGAGTATGCCTGCGGGGGCGGGCGGCCGGGCGGGAGGGCGAGGAGGAGTGGGAGCGCGAGGAATCTGACTGGGTGTCACTCTCCGAGAGTCGGGGAGGGGAGTGGGCGGGCGGGGAGTTGGAGCGGGAGGGCGGGGGAGGGGAGTGGGCGGGGCGGGCGGGCGGAGAGTTGGAGCGAGAGGGCGGGGCGTGGTTGCGGGCGATTGACTGGGAGACGGCTCTCATGAGAGAGTCGTCCGAGGAGTCCTCCGAGAGTCGGCACTCCGCTGGTGCTGCGGAGGCCGGGGAGGCGGGGCCTGAGTCGATGTTCGACTCGGCTGGGGCGGGGGAGAGCGGTGCCGGTGGATCAGCGGCAGCCTCGCGCTCGAGGTCAGCCAGAGGTGCCATTGGGAACTGGCATGGTGGTCGGGGGGTCTGGCGGTTGGGGGGTCTGGCGGGAGGCCGGTTGGGTGGGGGGAGGTTCCGGGAGGGGAGAGGGGCGGCCAAGCGCCAGGGGCGAGACCTGGGGAGAGCGGGGCGTCCGGTGGGCGCCGACTGTCGCTCCTCTCGTTGCGCTTCAGGCGCTCCGCCTCGCGAGCGAGGCCCCAGGCTCTACACCGGCGGTCCCAGGCCGGGTGGGCCTGGTCGCACGTGGCGCAGCGTGCTGCACGCGTGCACCCTTCGGTGCCGTGCTCGCCTGCGCACCGTCCACAGGTGGCGGTGCGCACCCGGCAGGTCCACTTTAGGTGGCCGTAGTGCCAGCACTGCTGACACTGCCGGGGGGGGCGGGATCCACTCCCTGACTGGGGCGGCCACGTACCCACAATGGATGTGGGTAGGCAGCTCCCTGCCTGTGAAATACCGACCGGGGAACGGCGGCGGCTTATATACCCCGGCAGGGGGCACAGGTACAGTGTGCGCATCTCTACCAAACACGTTTAGCTAAACAAATATAACAGGTTTTTTTTTGCCTTGCGCATTTTTGGCCCACCGCGCAGGTTTTTCCCCTTTGCTATAGACGCTGGTTTTTTTATTATTCAGGACTTTTAGCCCAGCTAAACACACCCCACAACCAGGTCTCGCCGAGGCGCCGGAGCTAGGGAGACTGGCAACAGTCTCCCGCTGTTGCAATGACGGCACCCCACGGCTCCATCAACTCTGACACTGTACAAGTATTCTGCTCTGTGTGTGTATGAAATATATTGTGTATGTATGTGTCTCGTGTTTTATTTTAACTTTGACTTTGAACGAAATACTTAACGTAAGATAGACTTTAGATTTACTGTGAAGAATTCACTTAACGTAAAATAGCTACCCTATTCCCTTTCTTGCTCGGGTTCCCATAAACCGACTAACGTAACTCTTTGCCTGGCAAATTGCCAGAAGTACTTTCCCCAAACCCGGGATATGGCTATAGGCCGGTCCGGGTAAATAAAAAAAAAACGAAGACGGCGCGATGGCGCGCGCCCGGAAGTCTGCACCGCACGCGACACGAATGATAATTACATGAGTGCTACAAATAACATGAATGACAATTGACACGATGATTAAATAACAACACACATTGATGCAGGTAGAGATACGCGCCGGCGCTTAGTCCTAACGGCGCCGGCGAGCGACGCCTGACACGCCACTGTACCGCAGCGCACGGCGGCCGCCGGCCGGGGACGGGGACAGCGTACTGTTCGCGCAGAGGACGCGCCACACTACAATGCCACCGCGTATTTTCTGCAGGACCGGCTGAGGCAGAGCCAGTCATCTTTTTTATGCTAATAAAAACACCTCACGTATGGCATATTTCCGGTAAAATAAGCAATATTTGAAAGAAAATAAACTTGTTTTGTTCCAACGACAGCAGCAGTTACCTAGTTTTCCCATACAATTCTATATTTTTCATGAATTTTCATGCCAAAAAATGAATACGCCACCACCAAATTATCAACGCTAAAGGCCAGAGAAAAGAAAACCACAAAACCACAAAACCTCAACGAACCGTGTGTAGTAATACAAAGTCCCGTCAGTTTTAAATTGCATAATAATTTTGTGATCCAGTATAGGACTTTCAGATCATTCAAAACTCTCAAATTGATCTTAAGATAAAAGTGGTGGACAGTAGTGCCGATCAAGTACTCGTTATCTGATACTAGTCTCGAAAAACGCCCAAGTTTTAACGCTGATAATTGCTGAAATAATGGACTAAATGAGCATTGAGGTCCCTGTTATATGTCTTAAACGTGTTTAAGACTCATACAACTGCAAAAGAGTGCATTTACTTTCAGGACGGAAACCCGTATAATCCCTTTAAATGATACCAATCTTGCGCCTTCGACCTACTGCAGGTATGTAGATGACATTTTGTGTAGAAGTGCGGAGCAATGAACATTTACAAAACTTGATAGCTAGTCTGGAGAACAACTCTGTCTTACGTTTCACTTTTGAAAAGAGCATTGACAAACGTTGTCATTTTTAGGCGTCCTAGTGGATAGTAGAGATGGTAAATTCACCACTAGTGTTTTCCGTAAGCCCACAAACACAGGGGACGTAATGAACGCAAAAAAACGAATGCCCTGAAAAATATAAAGTGAGCGTGATAAGAGCCATTGTGAGAAGAGCAATATAGTAGATATGCTCTACATGCTCTGCAATATAATATATATGCTAGATATGCTAATAGATATGCTCTGCAATATAATATTTATTGTCTACATATGAATTTTTACACTGAATTTTGTAGAGTAAGGTCTTAGTGAACAACGGCTATTCAAATAAGGCAGTAGATACGGAGATTGAAGCGCAGCTAAAGAAGTATGTCAATCAGTGTCATGCAGGGTCAAACAACTAGCTACGTTATACTCTATTACCGTAACTTGATGAGTTCAGCGTACAAAGTTGACGAACGAGTCGTACGTAGTATCATACAAAAGAAGGTGAAATGCATAGACAAAAACCAAAAAACTTGAACTTATCATATACTATCAAACAAGAAAACACGAAACTTAGTAATTAAAAACAATCTCAACACGAGTAAAGACAAGTTGAAGTGCACCAATGTGGTTTATCAATGTATATGTCCACACGAAGATTGAAGGCTTCGTCAAGAAATCTACATTGGTGTCACAACTTCGCTCTCTAGAAGACTTACGATGCATTTGATGGATGGGGCACCAAAAGAACCAGGGACTCGTCTAACATGTTAACTAGGGGGGGGGGGGGGGGCAACCCCCCCCCCCAGTCAAGGCAAACAACGGCCACTGGGGGGGGGGCAAGTTTAAACAGGTTATAATTGTTGGCGAGATGCACATTTGAACAGTTCTGTCCAAGTTATAGACCAGGGATGTAGTATCCTATTCAGTTGAGGTGGCTTCAACCCCCCCCCCCCCTTCAACCTTAACAGGAAGTGGGTCAATACCGGGACAAATCTGTATTTTTGTGGATTTCCAAGGTACTTTAAGCGACTTTCCCAGCTCAGCCCCCCCCCCCCACTTTTCTGGAGAAGCTCCACCCCTGTTATAGGCCATGCGACCAGCTGCACACACATATACATATATAGTTATTGTAACTGATTCATGATAGATGGTGTATAATGACAATAATAACTCAAACCATGTTTTATATTATAGGACATAGGTCGCAAAGCTTTCGATAACAAGTATCATGATCATTGCGAGATGCTGCAAATGAAAGAAAACACACAGTAGCGGAAACCGACGCAGGTTAAATACGCCTATTTTTCAATAAAAGCATGCGCATTGTTATATGACATTATCACTGCTAGTTTTGCCGAATTGATTCCATTTTTGAAAATCGCACAGAGGCTCTTAAAGGGAGATAATCACCTAACACCTTTGTATTTTGTTAGCAACAATCTATTTCGCTACCGTTATGGTATTAAAATGATGTGATCTAAATTTAAGAATTAAATACAATTATTCCCTAATTCAAAGTTGTAAGTTTTGGAAAATTAATGATCGGTATTTTCCCTCCACTATTGGGAAGTGCAACATCTGGGCACTTTTGCATCAATATATTCAACGTTGTTGAATGGGCACTTATAAACAAATCGCCGATGCTAAATAGGTTGCAGTCCGGGGCCAACCTAAACTGCCGATTGCAATGCACTTTTTTCAAATGATTGTTGATTGTTCATAGTTGATTGTTCAAGTTTGGCACATATTCGCAAAAGATAAGAGTGCAGGAAACATATGCCATACCTTCATGATAAATAACAATGCGTAGGGAGGCTAATTTACTGAATTCGCTACCGAGTACTTGCTGAGTACCGACCGATATAAGCGTGGCTCGCTTGTCGGTATGAAACTGCCAATATCTTTCGGTAGGAATGTTTATAGGCAAAATGTGATGAAGTTACATCATATTTTGGCCTCGTCTATCGATTTCAGGTGCCACCTCCATTTTTGTGGAAAAAGGTGATTATCTCCCTAAAGATAATCACTGTCCCAGTTTTCAGCATATTTTTTGGAGCTTAGATGAACTGGACAAAAGGATGGATTAGTGTTGGACATTACTCCAAAACATTAAACCAAGTAACATGACTAATGAATGAATGTCATGTCATATTCATTTGAACCTTCCTGTAAGTAACACCAATAAAGTGAAAAAGTAGGCATTTTTGAACTATGATGTAAATTTCATGGAGGTAGTGTCGTACCCAGGATTCACTCCAGAAGGGGGGCAATTTTGTATGAGGGGGCATAAGCCATAAGGTACCCACACACAACAAAAACTCACCGGATTTGGCCCATTTTCTTTATAGAGGGGTATATTTTCATTTTTTTCATAAAAATGAGAAAGTATTCATTTTTTTCGAACTAAAAATGGAAGAATGGCCCCTTCGGACCCTTTTTCCAAAGGGGCACATACGCCAAAGGGGTGCGCGTACGGACCTTCAGGGAGGGGGATAATTGCCCTGTTTGCCCTACCCTTGGGTACGCACAAAATTGGCATAAAATTGACACAATTCCTTACATAGAAGACAATCTAAGCAACTTTTGCAAAGGAAGTTTTTTTAATCAGCTATCAATGCATAAGCAAGCAAAATCCGATGAGTTTTCAGAGTTGTGTGATATTTTTGGGGGAATTTGCCCCCCCCCCCCTCCCAACCACCGTTCTGGATCCGCCAATGACTATGGTGGTAGTAGTAGTACCATAAGCTAGTACCATGAGGTTTACCGGAATGGGCCGGTAATCGCATATAGAAACGTGGCAGCTAACGCCCATCCTCGTGAGCGATTTTCTTGACATTAGCAACAAGAGTCGTAGCTTTAAGCCCAGGCTACACTATGCGTGATTTCCTGAAAATCACGTGCGTGTTATCCGTGTTGTCGGGATTTGCGTGACAGAGAAAGTTCAGCTGATAGTAAATGCATTGGGTGAGCTACACTGGCACATCACGCAGATCCCGGATGAAACGTCAAGGAAATTCCGCAGAACACGTCACGGACGGAACGATGAAAAGTTCAAAATTCTGAACTTGTCGTGTTTTCCGAGATTGCGTGTTGCAGGGGTTTTATCATTTTGCTTGATTTCGCGTATGTTTAGGTCTATACTAGACCTAAACATGAATAATTTGTGCTGAGTATCGTGGCGGAAGATGAATGAAGAAGCGTTTGAGCAAATTGTATGCAGTGGTTTATCGATTAAAACAAATGCAGTGGTTCATCCATTTTCCTTGCGTGATTTGCTTGACCGGCAGATCCCGGACGTCAAGGAAGTTCTGCAAACACGGAGAACACGCGCGTGATTTCCTTGACAATCACGCATAGTGTAGCCTGGGCTTTACCATTAGCTTTCCCACGGTCTCGATATAACACCTCCCCATTCCGCCGGTCTGTACCAGCCACCCTCCTCTCCGCCCGACAGCTGCCGGCCGATGCGAGGCGACGTCGGGCCCAGTGTGGTGTTAGATGTCCATTCGCATAAACATATTCCACTGTAGCCGGCTTGCGTGCCAGAGTGACTAGTCATCGCCCCGCTAGTCCCTCCATCTAGTGGGTTTCACTGCAACTAGTAGTTCCAATATGACCGCGCCAGACAGTTTTGGATGGCGCAAGCTTGACTGCCACGGCTTTGTATGTGGCTGTATGTTACGGTTTTGGATGCGGCGAGTACCATTTTGATGCGGCGAGTTTGGCTCATGAAGATGTCCCCTACCCGGGCGAATTTTGGATGTCGCAAGCGTTGTTGGCTGCGTTTTGGATGGTACAAGCATTGAATGCTACAACTTTGAACGCTTTGATAGTTCCCCGTTAATGTTGCCAGGAAACATCTCGTCGCTCAACGGTAGCATATTTTCATATTAGTAATTATGTATTCGGAGCAAACCACAAACGAACTGCTTGTATATGGTGACGAACTGCTTCAAGTATATAGTTACTTCTTTCAGAATCAGTTTCCATCGCGTATTTTACTTATTTTCTCCATTCCAAAATTTTTCTTCAAAGGACAGTTGTTTCTTTTACTTGCCCGGACCAATAGGGAATTTTAGTCTCGCTCAAACAGTTTGTCACAACTAGCTTTTTACCTCATATAGATAAGGCGATAAATTGGACCGCATCGTGTTGTCTCGTCAAGGTGCTTCGAGTCATATTAGTGTTGACCAGGTTAGGTCAACTAAAAAATTGACCTCAGGTCAAGGATCAAGTGGTAAGCCAAGTAGGTGATGTTGGATATTGGGAGACGTGTCTCGACGAGACAAACACATTGGTACTGGTTTCACTTATTCATTCTGTCGAGAGTTATTGACAACAGAGCCTATGACAACATGATCCAGACGGAATTGGACTGCTATCTTGCGTATCCTCGAATAGGAAGCATTTGCATATTTCCCATTGACTTATAATGGGGTTGTCACGAAATTTGACCTGACCCCTAGGTCACTGATATCAAAAATACAAGATGAACGAATTGTAGATATATATGACCTTATGAAATCTTGTAAGTTTGAAACCCGATCATCTGCAAACTGTGACTGTCGTACGACCGCAAACTTTTGGAGGTGAGGTCACGTAACCTGGTCTGGTGACCTGACCTGAGATGACCCGAGATAAATCATTTTAAATAATATGGGTAATTGATGCACGAACAGCTGTGCCAAAAACGGTGGCGATGCGAGCAGCCGTTTTTCACTATCCTATATCCTCGAAAACCATGGGGTGTCTAAAACCCCCCCCCCCCCCCCCGGCACGGCGCGGGTTAAAGGGATTATACGAGTTTTTCCCAGAATAGTTGAGTTACATAGTAAAACGTACTTATAAAGGTGGTAGAAGACCCACGGTAGCCACATTTTTCTGGAAATTATCTCTTCTGCACGTAAGGACATTCCAAGTGCGCGGTGATGCCACCGCGTATTTTCTGCAGGACCGGCTGAGGCAGAGCCAGTCATCTCTTTTATGCTAATACAAACACCTCACTTATGGCATATTTCCGGTAAAATAAGCAATATTTGAAAGAAAATAAACTTGTTTTGTTCCAACGACAGCAGCAGTTACCTAGTTTTTCCATAACATTCTATATTTTTCATGAATTCTCATGCCAAAAAATTAATACGCCACCACCAAATTATCAACGCTAAAGGCCGGAAATAAGAAAACCACAAAACACAAAACCTCAACGAACAGTGTGTAGTAATACAAAGTCCCGTCAGTTTTGAATTGCATAATAATGTTGTGATCCAGTGTAGGACTTGCAGATAATTCAAAACACTAAAATTGATCGTAAGATAAAAGTGGTGGACAGTAATGCCGATCAAGTACTCGTTACTAGTCTCGAAAACGCCCAAGTTTTAACGCTGATAATTGCTGAAATAGTGGACTAAATGAGCATTGAGGTCCCCGTTATATGTCTTAAACGTGTTGAAAGCTCATACAACTGCCAAAAGAGTGCATTTTCTTTCCGGACGGAACCCCGTATAATCCCTTTAAAGTACTGCTTCTCTCTAATGTTTTCCAAATTACTTCCGTCTTGGAACCTGCATGGGCCGTAGGCTTCGCACTGCATGGGCTTCAGGAGTCGGAAGATCGGTTACTTCTGTCGCAGACTATAGTTACAGCTCGATTGCAGATTTGCACTGCAGAGAGTGCACTGAAAGTTTATGGTGATAAAGCAGTGACGTAAGAGCTATCGCGAAGTGACGTGCAGGGAAGCCACTCCGATGTAAGATATTCACACACACACACAGCACCAGCCTGGCGTCGCCGTGCAAATAGAGTACGGGAAAAGCCAGAACTGCATGGGCGATGTTGGCAATTCAGATCAGGTGGCCTTTTCATCTCGGACCGGCTCTTAGCCTTGGCGTCTGTGATGACTGTGACGTCATGAGGAAGTTGGCGGTAGCACCGTGCGGCCGTATACGTGTTGATACGACGAGGCGCCTTTGTCCGGGCTCCGCCGGCGGAGAATACAGATGAACAGAATCACTGGCCAGTCGTGACACCCGCTGATGCGCCTGGTGAGGCGCAAACCAGATTAGCCTCTGTCGGGATGACTGGCGGCGCCAGAGGCTCTGACGTCCAACGTCCGCGCTTCGGCCCGCGTTTACTGGTGTATAGGCTCACGTAAGACAGGCGAACAGACGGTTAATGGAACAGTGACGGAACAGACAGGTGAGCAATGGTGGAACAAGCGGAGAATAGTGACGGTCCCACACCTGCGCCGTCACACCCGCCGCAGGAGTCACGTTACACGTCACGTTACACGTCCAAATGAATGGGCGAAATGTCTGATGAGCAGAGGGAACCGCCCAGCAATTGGTTTGTGATACTCCAAGGAGGATCAACTACTCTAGACTGTGAATAGAAATGAACTACTCTAGACTGTGAATAGAAATAAACATACTCTAGACTGTGAATACACTGAACATCGACTACACAAAAATCGTACCACTCCTTCAGAGTAAGAACTAGATCGCAGTAACGGAGTTCAACAGTTTCTTTTAAATATAATTGAATCGACCGCAACGAAATCTTAGCTAACGAAATATTAAGCTAACGAAATCTTAGCTAATCACAACTCTGCCGTATGTGGCAATACAAAAACAGATGAACATAAGACAAGACGTGCGCGAAACCAGGACCACAGACAGAACTCGAGGCAGAGCAAATGGCAGAGTCTCGCCCGTCCCACTACGAGCATTAGGCGTCAACTTCGACCCATGCATAATGTCCTGTTTGCCGG